>MJUU01046023.1:0-53931 GCA_002080025.1 Modiolus philippinarum | reverse complement strand
CCCCCACTTGAAAATCAAATGACCTCCAAAACATTGATAGGGTAAACTGATTGTGAGTCGGACACTTTTACTTTTAATCAACTGCCCTTCGAAGAACACAATTTCTAACCAATCAAAATGAGTCCTACAGTAAAGTACGAACCCTGATTGGTAATTTCCTGTCTTTTGTGGCCCGAACAATTCGTTTTTTTCGTTTTACCCGAATTGTTTCGAGAACAGGGGGCTTTGCTTTTTAACCAACTGCCATTTAAAGAACACAACTTCTAACCAATCAAAATGAGTCCTATAGTTAAGTACTGACCCTGATTGGTCATTTTCTGTCTTTTGTGGCCCCGAATAATTCGCTTTACCCGATTTGTTTTGAGAACAGGGGGCTTTGCTACCATCACGTTTGTTGGAAAACTAGTCTAGCCCTCACTCTGTGCTCAGCAAATTTTCCTTGAAAGTGTATTGGAGAAAAAAGATAATCTTCTTACTTAGTATGTTAGCGGGCCAAAATTCCTGTATCGGTTGGAAATCCCAGTCCCCCCCCTGAAAATCAAATGACCTCCAATACACTGATAGGGTAAACTGATTGTGAGTTGGACACTTTTACTTTTAATCAACTGCCCTTCGAAGTACACAATTTCTAACCAATCAAAATGAGTCCAACAGTAAAGTATGAACCCTGATTAGTAATTTCCTGTCTTTTGTGGCCCCGAAAAATTCGTTTTTTTTCGTTTTACCCGATTTGTTTGGAGAACAGGGGGCTTTGCTACCATCACGTTTGTTGGAAAAATAGTCTAGCCCTCACTCTGTGCTCAGCAAATTTTCCTGGAAAGTGTATTTGAGAAAAAAATAATCTCCTAACGTTAGCAGGCCAAAATTTCTATATCAGTTGAAGATCAGCTGTCTTTGCAGACGGGTAACAGTTAGGGACCGACCATTTAACCTGAAAGGGAGGGGGGTCTATGTTTTTTTTTCCAACAAAATTTTCTGAATCCGATTTTGTGTGAAAAAAATATTTTGGCTGCAAAATTGATGAAGGGGAGTTTCTGCCTAAAAAAATAATACTAATTTTGAAAAAAAAATTGTTGATAAAAGATTAAAAAATCCCCTCCCCCCCTTTCATGTTAAATGGTCGGTCCCTTATATTGTCCTCAACAGAAAATGTCAGAGATTATGGCGATACCAATGACGTTGTTGTTAAGACAAATGTTCACATAAAACAGAGAAATGCTCTTAAATATCGCTTTCACAATTTTTGTCCGACTCATGATCATGTCCGACTTAGTATCAGTTTACCCTACTGTATTGTCTCACTTTTAAAAATGCAGAGAGATATTACATCCATTCAGTCATTCATTTAGGAATAAAGAATGGGCGTGGTTTGGGACAACTGAGTAAGACAACTGATCCTCCATGATATCAGATTGTTGACAGCTTTGTTTAAAGGTAGGCTCAGGAAGTTGTACCAAAAACAAGTCTGATCCATTCATCTTTGTTTAGTTGACTGGCAAACAGTGAAGTGATAATTCAACTTGATTGTTTTTCCCTGCGCCTACCTTGGCCTGCAGAGCACATTCACAAAAGTTATATCCGGTTGACCTGGAGTTATCAATGAATCCTCTCAAAGTTTAACCAGAAATATCCTTTTTATCCCTTTTACTAGAAATTAATCATAATTAGATGAATAATCTTTCTGTTTTCAATTGTGTTAACAAATTGTCTAAGCCAATATACAAACATTCACAAACAAGATGCTGCACTACAGAATCTAGGTTGCTGCTTGCTTCAGACATTGTGACATCCTAAAAATGCCAAAGAACTGGAAAACAAAGTAAACAATTTGGACTGTTCTGCAATGAAAAACTTACTTTATTTTGATTTTCTTACATGGTTCGATTTCCAAAATTTCAAATGTAAGAACATTAACCATAAAAAATATTGTGTAATCATAAAATAACTACGAAAACATTTATCATTTTGTAAAAATAGGATGAATCACATTTCCTGTTGATCCTTGGGAGAATTTGACACAAAACCTAATAAACTATTATTATTGCAGTTGTCATGTTCATTTACTCCATATCCTTGCGTAAAATATTGTACAGAAATAGGAAATTAAAGACAATAAAAAGTTATCTTTGAAAGCTGGAATATGGTCAAATATGATCCTGCTTGCCAGCATATGAATTTGGGACGCTTTTACTTAATCCAAACATTTTTATACGCCCGTCTTTGATGGGATGTATTATCATGATATACTAATGTCTGTCCGTCTTTACGCGTCTTAATCGCACTGGAGATCGTTTTGACCATTTTGCTTTTAACTTTGCAGGAAGAATGCTCTCTTTCCTTTTTCTTTTGGTGCAGATTTTCCATTCCAGAGTTTTGGGACCTGGAATATCCCAAAAATTCATGAAATGGCACTTTCTGTCCACACATTGTACTTTAACATGAGAACCTTTTGATCATTTTTCGTGATACTTTGTAGGATTGTTAAGTACATATACCATAGAAGACAACTCTCATGTTTTTTTTCCATTCCAGAGTTATGGAACTTGGAATCTTTAGATCACGAAAATCTGTAAAATTTAAGTCTTTATTATTCAATATCATAATTTTACAAACAAAAAAATTATCTTTCTTCTTAAAGGTACAGTACACACTGTCACACAGAGTGTTTCGGTTACAAAGCACTCAGGTCTGACATTTCACACAGCATTAACTTCCTGTTGTTAATTACATAGAAATATAAAACTACAAGTAGCAAATCATAAATGTCAGTGTAAACACCAGTATTTCACCAGCAATTGTCAGTGTTTTCACTTACCTGAAAAAAATTTTAATACAATTTTTGGCCAATTTGAGTGTATTCTTTTAATTTGACAGCATTTCAGTGATTTAACACAAATTAAATTTATAGAAAATATAAAATATAATTTGCCCACCCACTACAAATTTTTGATGGATGAAAATCTAGGAATTATTTTATTATGGCCTTAGAGAATGTATTTTATAGACCCCTTCCCTGGAAAACTTCAAATGTACCAATCGTAGCAAAAATATGAAAAAAATGCCCCCGTTTGTTAGAATCTCCCCATCACCAAATATATAGCGAGTGACTCCCTTGGCGTACTCATTTTCTGTGTTTTGAATGAATCTTGATGGGGTTTAAGCAGTGCGGAGTTTGCCTCTTATGTAAAGTCAACTGGAAACAGGGTTGTTACAAAAAAGTGAGTTTAAAAATTGGGAAAAGGGTGTTGTGCGTGAAGCAGGAAAAGGTGAAAAAAATTATGTGAACTTGGAAAAGGGAGATTGTTCAAGAGTCTTTGTAAATATTGAATTGCACTTTTAAGATTTTCCTACGTCTTATTTCCTGCTTATTTTTAAAGCCGATCAAAATTCCTGCATATAAGCTGCTATAATAGCGAGTTTAACAGAGGGCAATTAGACCTTTTCCGGGAGTTTTTAAGCTTGGGAAATCAGGATTTGTATAATTTAAGCCATGGATGTTGGGAAATAAATGCACGGGATCAATATTTCATTCTTTTTTCAGTTCCTTTGTACTTTTGTAGTTCTGGATTTGACATGTAGTAAAAATACATGTAAACTTATGATTCCCCCCAGATCCCCCTCATACAAGATCATATTTTCTTCCATATACATATTATACATGACAATTTGTCAGCTTCCATATATAAATGATTAATTTATCTGTTACCATTTGGCTATATGCTCAACCTTATGTGCAGTTGCTCAGTACATTAGCAGATTCGGACATGTTGCACCCCCATCAGACCCCCACCCCTTTATTGAAAAGTGGAATTTTCCTAGCAGGGGTGTCCTCCTTAGTCTAATTAACATCAAGGATTGGACCCCTCCCCTTTTTGTCTTGTCTGGAAAAAAGTCTCGAAAGTGAGACTTGGGGATAGCGTTTCTGACAGGAGCAGTTTTATTGTGAATTAAAAGGCTTATGTTGTACGTCTATAGTATTTATGTGCAGTTGCATCAGTATGGGTACAACTCAAATCCCTACTTAGGTCATGGCCCTGGCCCCTTAGTCAAGCATGAATGATCACCTTAGGATTTTAGTAAGCAGTTTGTACAGCCTGTACCAGTAGTCTAATCCAATTGATATTTGACATACAGTTGCATCTTAAGGAGTATGTACCCATTCCATGCCCAGATAGTGGTCTTGACCCATTAGTCACGCATGAAATATCACCTTAAGTTTTTAGGAAGCAGTTTTTACAGCCTGTACCAGGAGTAAGTACCAATTCCATGCCCAGATGGTGGCCCTGGTCCCTTAGTCATGCATGAGTGATCCCATCATATTTATTTCTAAGGCTGCTACAGTAGATCAATGTGCAAATTTAAGCGTTGCAAGGGTGGGCAAGACATATCCTGTGTCCACAGTTTCTTGAGTAAATTGTTAATTTTGTGCCCCCACTTACGCCTCCGATGTATCCTACCAGACTTAATTAATAGATCAAATTGATAATCGATCACATATCGATAAAAATCTAACAGTAATCGATTGAATAGATCGTCTAATCGAACATTTATCAATCAAACTCTTTGAGGACTTTCACTGATTATTTGATCGATAAGTGATCACTGAAATTTGTGATCAATCAGTGATTACTGAAATTTGTGATCGATAAGTGATCACTGAAATTTTCCTTTAACTTGAGATAATGTTTAGTACCATCTGAGTAACAGTTATGTACATGTAAATTGATTAGTCAAGATATAATAAAACAATTTAGATGGCTGATGTTAATTTTGTGTTATTGCACAACTTAGCATTAATCAATCAGAAATTGATCACACATTTCTAATCAAAATCATTGGTCAAACTGTTCAGAGAGTTTGATAGATAAATGTTTGATTAGTCGAACCAATCAATCGATTACCATTCGATTTTTATTGAAGAGTGATCCACAAGTTAAGTCTGGATCTTACAGGGGAAAAGAAGGTTCATCTCCGAGAATACTAAGCCACTTACACGCATTGGGAACAAACCAAACTTCTTAGGTTATTGAATGACACAGACAGACATACATTTTGTCTACATTTAACATGTTTAAATCAATTCTTATTCAATTGTTGGACCCATGATTGTTGATGATTATTGTGTACAGCAGATGTAGGATTTTAATATCAAACCATTCAACACTCATTGAGTTACCATTTATAATTCCTTGCACATTCCAAATTACTTTTTCAGATCATTTAATTGATCAGATACATATATATATATGTACCTGAAAACAATTCATATGCACTGCCTACTGACGAGTCCCATTGCATATGAGTATTTTCAATTTTCATAAAGGGGACGAAACTCCCAAGGCCAAACCGACACGAAAAGGGTAAATGTTAACTCAGATTAATTCATATTTTCAATTAATATTAATGTATTATGATGCAGTTTTTCTTTTTGTCAATCTCAGATTCAGTCAATATGTTATGTGAGATAAGTACTACAGCTATAAAAAATGTATACATGTAAATTTAAAATTACATGTATATGTATATGAACATGATAAGGCCCTATCGAGTTAATTTGTAGATTCTCATCCACCTGTAACAAAAAATCTTGGGCGGGTGGGAGGGTTTTATTTTATATTTTTTACTGATTTTCACCAAAATTGATAGGAATTTTAAGAAAATTTCTTAATAATTTAAAATAAAAAAAAATTGAGCTTAGAAAAAATGGGGCGGGTTGGGAAGAGAATCTATTAATTAATTTGATGTGGCCTAAATAACATTTAAAGTGACTACTACACTGCATTAAATTGTTATTTTGAGTTTGGCGTTACATTTGTAAGACGCTCTGAAGTAAACATGGCCTTGGGAGTCTAGGCATAGACCAAACACCAATGAACCTCAATTAGCAATCAAACCCAACATGCCCAAGTTTTTATATGTTAAATATCTGACTGTTATTGATGTTAAACTGCCCTTCGGTAAGAAGTGCAATTATTTTAAACAAATTATTTTTATTACACTTCCTGTACATATGCTGTTAATGCTTTAATACTGTCCAAAGTTTTGAATTTTTATACCCCACTCCCAACATCCCCAAGGAGGGGGTATACTGTTTTACCTCTTTCCGTCCATCCGACCGTCCTTCCGTCATACATTATTTTTGTTGCATTATTTCTCTGCACATACCAATCACAGCCACTTGATATTTGGTGTGGTGCTTTCTCATTTTCTCAGTAACTATAAGTGTTAGGTCAATGATATTTGGTATATAAGTTGGTCTTGAGTAGTATATGACAGTCTGCTATTCAGCTTAAAGCCTTTTGTCTGTGACCTCAATTTCATGGTCTAATGAACATGTAAAGTGTTTGTGGTTAGTTTAGATTCTCAGTAACTACAAGTGGTAGGATAATGATATATTGTATGTAGGTTGGTCTAAGGTAGTACATGGCAGTCTGTCATATGGCTCTCGTCCTTGACCTCAATTTCACGGTCTATTGAGCATGTTCAGTTTTTGTGATTAGGTCATTTTCTCAGTAACCATAAGTGTTAGGTCAATGATATTTGGTATATAGGTTGATCTTGATGAGTATTACATGACAGACTGTTATATGGCTTTTCTCTTTGACCTTAATTTCAAGGTTCAATGAACATGTTAAGTTTTTGTGCTTAGTTTAGTTTTCCAGCAACTAAAAGTGGTAGATCAACGATACATGGTATGTAGGCTGGTCTTGGGTAGTACATGACAGTCTGACATGTGGCATTTATCCTTGACCTCAATTTCATGGTCCAGTGAGCATGTTAAGTTTTTTGGATTTGGTCATTTTCTCAGTAACTATAAGTGGTAAGTCAGTGATATTTGATATAAAGGTTGGTCTTTGGTGTTACGTGACGGTCTGCTATATGGCTGTTGTCCGTGTCCTCATTTTCATAGACCAGTGGTCATGTTAAGTTTCCCAGTCTCTATTAATGTAAGGTCAATAATATATGGTATGTGGGTTTGTCTTAAATGGAACACGACAGTCTGCTTTTTAGCTTTAGCCCTTGACCTCATTTTCATGGACTTGTGAACAGGTTTTGTTTTTCAGTATCTATCAGTGTTAGGTCACTGATATTTGGCATTTTGGTTTTAGGTGATACATGACAGTGTGCTTTATTGCTTTTGTCAGTTATCCTAAATTCACAGTCTAGGGAATATGTTTAGTTTTCTGATTTAGTCAGTTTGAGTTTTCACATCAAGTTTGTGACCATGTACGGACGGACAAGACATCAATTTGGGTCCACACTTGTTAGTATAGAAATAAAAGTATTTTGGAGAAGTTTATCGATGTGTAAACGCGACCAATTCGCTCACAAACTAAATAAAGTCCGGAGGACTTGACGTCGAGTTTGTGAGTGAAAGACCGCGTTTTCACATCCATATACTCCTCCAAAATTACTTTTACTTCTTATAATTCCAATCCTTTGAACTCAAAACAATGGTGTCACAGTATATGACGTCACCATATACTAGCTGTACTATCTAACCTCGGAAAAGAAAAGTTTATCGAAAAAATGACTTCTTTAATTTTCATGACGTTGACCAGTGAAATTTAACTTTACAGTAGGGTGCAGACATAACCTCTCGCCAAGTTAACTTGAACCAGTCATAAAAGCTCTTCTAAGTTAACTTAGGACCGTTTTCAAGTTAACTTGGACCAGTCATAGAGCAGTCATAAAAGCTACTCTAAGTTAACTTTAGAACTGTTCTAGAGCCCTGACTGCTCTGACCTGTTCTGGTCATAGAATCCTGACTGCTTTGACCTGTTCTTGTCGTAGAGCCCTGACTGCTCTGACCTATCATAGAGTCCTGACTGCTCTGACCTGTCATAGAGTCCTGACTGCTCTGACCTGTCATAGAACCCTGACTACTTTAATTTTACAGCAATGGAAACGTTCAACATTCCCAAATTAAATAAGCGCTCATCGTGTAAAGCGTGTGCGTGTATCGTGTGACGTGCGTTTACTACTTTCATCCAGAAGAATTTGCCCGTTTTCTTTGCCTAGAAAAATTATTTATTTTCATGAAAATTTAAAACAAATAAATTATTTATTTCCACGACAAGTAGGATTAAAATATTGAATTCTTTTTTTCTGGGACCTGGGACTAATATAAGTCCCAGCTGGGACCAAGATTGAATTATTTATTTTTAGAAAATCGCCAAATCCCCACCCCTGAACATCAACGTCGTCCCCTTAATTCTATTTTTCGAAAGATAATGTAGAATTTTGCAACTGCAACTTTACAACTTTAAAAAATATTTACATATTAACATATTCTCTTATCCCGCGTGACATCACTAAGCTGAATTGACCAATCAGATCAGTCGATTTCGATCTTACACCCCCAATATAGGAGGTGACGCTATCGATGTTTACAGTTATAGTCTATGTAAAAAATCGATATTTTAAATTGCAATAGATTCGGTGTTGTAATAACTATGATCTTGAAATTCGGATATCATGTTTATATTGATGTGCCAAATGCATATTTCGAGTTTCATTCAAATATCTTGAAAAATGAATGAATAACTGAAAGCTGAAGTTACTTAGACATATAGAGAAATTTTTTATATATTTTTTATATATTTTAGGTTAAATTACAGAAAGTTGGAGTATCGTGGCCATCGATATAATATCAAGTAAAGAAAATCTGCTTTTTCTTATATATTTTAGGTTAAATTACAGAAAGTTGGAGTATTGTGGGCATCGATATAATATCAAGTGAAAAAAAATCTGCTTTTTCTTATATATTTTAGGTTAAATTGCAAAAAGTTGAAGTATTGTGGCCATCGATATAATATCAAGTGAAGAAAATCTGCTTTTTCTTATATATTTTAGGTTAAATTGCAAAAAGTTGGAGTATCGCAGCCATCGATATAATATCTTGCGAAAAAAAAAATCTGCTTTTTCTTATATATTTTAGGTTAAATTGCAAAAAGTTGGAGTATTGCTGGCATCGATGTAATATCGAATGAAGAAAATCTGCCTTTTCTTATATATTTTAGGTTAAATTGCAGCAAGTTAAAATATTGCAGGCATCGATACAATATCGAATGAAGAAAATCTGCCTTTTCCTATATATTTCAGGTTAAATTACAGCGAGTTGAAGTATTGTGGGCATCGATATAATATCGAATGAAGAAAATCTGCCTTTCTTATATATTTTAGGATTAATTGCAAAAAGTTGGAGTATTGCCGCCATCGATATAATATCGAGTGAAGAAAATCTGTTTTTCTTATATATTTTAGGTTAGATTGCAAAAAGCTGGAGTACTGCAGGCATCGATTTAATATCGAATGAAGAAAATCTGCCTTTTCTTATATATTTCAGGTTTAATCACAGCAAGTTGAAGTATTGCATTCATCGACATAATATCGAATGAAGAAAATCTGCCTTTTCTTACATATTTAAGGTTAAATCGCAGCATGTTGAAGTATTGCGGCTAATGATATAATACTGAATGAAGAAAATCTGCCTTTTTTATATATTTTAGGTTAAATCACAGCGAGTTGAAGTATTGCGTTCATCGATATAATGTCAAATGACAAAAATCTGCCTCTTCTTATATATTTAAGTTTAAATTACAGAAAGTTGGAGTATTGCGGCCATCGATATAATATCGAGTGAAGAAAATCTGTTTTTTCTTATATATTTTAGGTTAATTTGCAAAAAGCTGGAGTATTAAGGGCATCAATATAATATCGAATGAAGAAAATCTGCCTGTTCTCATATATTTTAGGTTCAATTACAGAAAGTTGGAGTATCGCGGCCATCGATATAATATCAAGTGAAAAAAAATCTGCTTTTTCTTATATATTTAAGGTTAAATTGCAAAAAGTTGGAGTATTGTGGCCATCGATATAATATCAATTAAGTGAAGAAAATCTGCTTTTTCTTATATATTTAATGTTAAATTGCAAAAAGCTGGAGTATTGCTGGCATCAATATAATATCGAATGAAGAAAATCTGCCTTTTCTTATGTATTTCAGGTTAAATTACAGAAAGTTGGAGTTTTGCGGCCATCGATATAATATCGAGTGAAAAAAAAATCTGCTTTTTCTTATAAATTTAGGTTAAATTGCAAAAAAAGTTGGAGTATTGTGGGCATCGATATAATATAGAATGAAGAAATTTTGCCTTTTCTTATATATTTCAGGTTAAATTGCAGCAAGTTGAAGTATTGCGGGCATCGATATAATATTGAATGAAGAAAATCTGCCTTTTCTTATATATTTCAGGTTAAATTACAGCAAGTTGAAGTATTGCGGGCATCGATATAATATCGAATGAAGAAATTCTGCCTTTCTTATATATTACAGGTTAAATTGCAAAAAGCTGGAGTTTTGCAGGCATTGATAAAATATCGAATGAAGAAAATCTGCCTTTTCTTATATATTTCAGGTTTAATCACAGCAAGTTGAAGTGTTGCATTCATCGATATAATATCGAATGAAGAAAATCTGCCTTTTCTTACATATTTAAGGTTAAATTGCAGCAAGTTGAAGTATTGCGGCTAACGATATAATACGGAATGAAGAAAATCTGCCTTTTTTATATATTTTAGGTTAAATCACAGCAAGATGAAGTATTGCGTTCATCGATATAATATTGAATGAGGTATATATGCCTTTTCGTATATATTTCAGGTTAAATTACAGAAAGTTGGAGTATCGTGGCCATCGATATAATATTGAGTGAAGAAAATCTGCTTTTTCTTATATTTTAGGTTAAATTGCAAAAAGTTGGAGTATTGCGGCCATCAATATAATATCGAGTGAAGAAAATCTACTATTTCTTATATATTTTAGGTTAATTTGCAAAAAGCTGGAGTATTGCGGGCATCGATATAATATCGAATGAAGAAAATCTGCCTGTTCTTATATATTTCAGGTTAAATTACAGAAAGTTGGAGTATCGCGGCCATATATATATAATATCGAGTGTAGAAAATCTGCTTTTTCTTATATATTTTAGTTAAATTGCAAAAAGCTGGAGTATTGCTGGCATCGATAAAATATCGAATGAAGAAAATCTGCCTTTTCTAATATATTTTAGGTTAAATTACAGAAAGGTGAAGTATTGCAGGCATCGCTATTTTATCGAATGAAGAAAATCTGCTTTTTCTTATATATTTTAGGTTAAATTACAGCAAGTTGTAGTATTGTGGCTATTGATATAATATCGAATGAAGAAAATCTGCCTTTTGCTATTTATTTTAGGTTAAATTACAGCATGAGAGTTGAAGTATAGCAGGCATCGATATAATATGGAGTGAAGAAAATCTGCTTTTGCTTATATATTTTGGGTTAAAATTACAGAAAGTTGGAGTATCGCGGCCATCGATATAATATCGAATGAAGACAATCTGTTTTTTCTTTTATATTTTAGGTAAAATTACAGAAAGTTGAAGTATTGCGGGTACCGATATAGTATCGAATGAAGAAAATCTGCTGATTCTTATATATTTTAGGTTAAATTACAACAAGTTGTAGTATTGCAGGCATCAGTACATTATGGAATGAAGAAGGTCTGCCTTTTCTTAAACATATTTTAGTTAAATTAAACCAAGTTTCAGTATTGTGGGTGCATCATCTTAATGTGAAAATTAAATATGCACCTCTTCTGATATTTGATGTTTGTGGCTGTTTGCAGGATATTTTATTTACTACAGGACTGATTTTAATTCAGTTTTATTATTTATTTATCTACTACTAATTTGTTTATTTTACAAAATGACGGAAATTTACAGTATTACAATTTTCGAATACATAAAAGTGACTCTTTTCTGATAGTTCTGTTATGGTTACGGCAAAATTGAAGAAAATTGCACTCAACGTGTGAAAAATTTGTGCGTCTTGTGAATCGTGTGCGTGTGATAGGTTAGAAACCACCAATTCATTTCTTTAACATTTTCAACTGAAATTCCCCATATTCAAATCTGTCTGGACAATTTATCTTAAGTTTAACCTGTATGAAACCATATATTTTCCGAAAGGTGCACATCTCGTCAACATCATATCAAAATTTCAGCATACCTTTAAAGCCTTCCAAGAGAGTCCCGAATGTTGGAAAAACCCTATCTATAAATATACACCATTACGACCAAAACATTACACATTCATAGTATACAGGAAAACCCCTATGATAAGTATTCAAAGGATCATTCTAGTCAATTAACCTTGGTCTCAAAATAATCCTGAGACATCAATGTTCAAACAGGTGTATCATTTATTTCATTCCCACATTTAATTTTAAAGGTGCGTGAATTCAAAGTTATATTTAGATTCTAAAAGATCTATTTTTTCGAAGCGCTGATTGGCTGAATTTGTGGTTTGACACCTGATAGGGAATGTAGCACGTATCCATCGCTGCATCATATTTTGAGTATTTACAGTTCTTGTATTGTTTTAGAGCTATACGACTAATTATATTATCAAAGCCTCGGGATCAAAGCAGTCAGGATTCTATGACAGGTTAGAGTGGTCAGGGCTCTATGACTGGTCAGAGCAGTCAGGGCTCTATGACAGGTCAGAGCAGTCAGGATTCTATGACAGGCTAGAGCAGTCAGGGCTCTATGACTGGTCAGAGCAGTCAGGATTCTATGACTGCTCCAAGTTAACTTCAAGTTAACTTAGGACTGTTCTCATGACTGCTCCCAAAGTTAACTTGGACGAGAGGTTATGTCTGCACCCTACTGTACATTAGCAATTCGAATTAAATTTACGTAATTTTACTAGACTTGGGTTTTTAAAGCACTTTTCAGAAAAAATGAATAGTTACCTCGCGTTGTACACTATATGGCAAAATAACAAAACTGAAATTTTGAGGTTTTACTCAAATTTAAGCGTTTTATTTGTTCATTTCTCTGTAACGGTCGACATTTGATCCATGTTTTCTTTTTTGGACAATATGTGCATTTTGAATTGGTATTTCCCTTCAAATTAGAATACTTCGGAAATAGGCATAGTTAACTTGCATTCAATGAAAATGTCATTAATTTAAACTCAAATTTACCCCGACAATAATACCGATAAATAATAAAAACTAATCAAAAATAACATTCATTTGATGGTTCAAATAAATATTTCAGGTCTAGACTTCCATATAAATAACTTTTTATTAGCATATAAGATAATTCTACTATTTTCTATAACTAATACTTTAAAGATACCATATCTTAATTTCTGTTATAAGGTACCTTTAAAAATTGAGAATTTGAAGAAATTGTGACTACAGTAACTTTCTACGACAGCTAAAAATATTAAATTTAATAGTTGTTCTTTCATTTAAAACAAAAAATAGCCGTGTGTGATTTCGTTAACCCAAACTCGAAAACTAAGCGTCTTTTTGGACCTCGGTCATCCTACTGATATCCATTTATAGTAAAGTATTTTTGCAGTTTATTTTGATTCGTCAGAAAATCGTTATATTCTCTGAGAACTTTATTTGTAGTTATCCATCTAAAAACTTTATTACTTTTTTTTTACCTTTTGTTCCTGTATAGATTGTAGAAAAGAGCCTGGTTCAAATCTTGGTGCTATTACTAACTTGTTACCTCCATAGAATGCATAGTATGTAATTACTATCATTCCGTAAGCATGGAAAAATGGAAGTATTCCAATAAAAGAGTCATCCGGTGTTGTGTCTAGCATGAAACTAAAAATATAATGATCATAATATTAAACAATAAAAACAGCATAGTTGTCTTGCGAGCTTCAGCAAAATTTTGATATATAAGACAAGAAAAGATAAGACATGTTTATTCTGAAAACCAATTTTACAGAAGAAACAGAAGAAATAACAGTAACCCCAATTCACATCTATGGTGAAGCAAGAGGTTCTATAGAAAATTCATACCTGTTCGGAGTAATTTTACAGTCAATTGCTAAAACACATAGTTTAATCAGAGCTGCCCAAATCGCATGCTATTTTCCAAGAGAGGGAAGCTTTCACGGTCTGATCTTTGGGGATGCTGCTTCCGGACTACCTTTGAATCTAAGTATTTTTCATTAAGTGTTTGTGACATATTAACAAAATGTGGCGTGTCTTTATAGCGGGGAGATGTAAATTTTCTTTGTCGAAAGAACTCATCACAATTGTTGCTTTGGTTTTCGTCTGAAGTATTATTCGGAATATATCCGGGTGCATATGTGTGGTGAATGGCTAAAAATAAATACACAAGAAGACTCACAGTAAAATTCAAACAAGTTTGCCTGAAAACCAGAATTATTATCTAGTCTAGTTGTCTCATTGAATTTTTCTCTAATGTATGCAAATAAGGAAACAAGTGAAGTTTCTTTTTTGCATTTTTTTTTCTCTCTATATCGTGAACAAAATATATTTTATATTTCTTTCCAACAAAGAAAAGTCATTACTAAAAAAACTATACAACCTCCCTTTAGATCTTATATATTGAACAGATATATCATGATAAGGAGGGGTATTTGCAAAAAATACAAGTCGTGGGGCGGTAAAATTTTCCGAGCCAGAAAGCAAAGGAAATTTAAACCCAAGACTTGTATTTTTGGCAAATACCCCGCCTTTCATGCTATTAATTACACCGAGTGTCTCTATAATTAAAGCGCACAGATGACTCCGGGATAGGGGTATTTGCTGAAAAATACAATGGCCATAAACCAATCAGAATGAAGCTTACTCACATAAGGTGTAATTAGTTTTGAGATAATAAAGGAACAATGTCCAAATGTGTGTACCTTAACTGCTGTAGATTTATAACTATACTCTGATGGTTCAGCATGACTGGTTTTGGTAATCCTGTAGTACCACTTGAAAATGGCAAGACAACGAGATCGTTTTCAAGGTCGACTTGAAGGTCGTCTGGAAAAGCTGTTCCGTCGTCCTCCATCAGAGTGCCAAGAGATTTGTAGCCATCTGCTTTATCTATTGTTATGATTTCCTGTAAATCAAATTGTTAACAAAATCAAGAAAAATGACATACAGATTGGCCACAAATAACAAAACGACATATGTTGGTCATTGCATGTCTTGTCCTTGTCTTCTTATAAAATTTTAGTTTCTTGATATTCGGGTTATTGGATGTGGTTTGTTTCCATTGATTTATTCTTTTTTTTTTTACATTCTTGGGGCCATTTAGGGCTTGCTGTATGGTGTGAGAAGACCGAACGGTGACCCCTAGATGCTTTGTTTTGGTCGTTTTAACCTGGAGATGGGATGTTGTCTCCTTGACATCTACCCCATTTCCTTTCTTTTTTATATATAGCCAAAAGAAGCATGGTCAGTGGATCATAAAGCTAAAGTCAAGGTCAAAATCCATGTGGATGGTAATCAAGTACCACACAGACTATAACCCAAATACCAAATATCACTGCCATTTTCAGTTATTAAACAAAATCTTAACATCGTCGCTAGACCAAACATGAGATCAAGATATATATCCATAAGGAGACAGTCATTACTACTCTATACTAGCCTACGTACAAAATGTCATGACCTACCACTTTTATTCTATTCTAAGTTAGATAAAAATGGCAAAACAGGCCATAATTAAAATGTGAAAAGGACAAAATATACAATATAAAAACCAAAAAATCACAAGACAACCGTAGAAGAAAGCCCAAATTTTCTTCATGGCATGTGCAAATTAGTTAACTTCGTAGTTCTGGTTTTGTTTTTTTTCCTTTTTAGCTCACCTGACCCAAAGGGTCAGTGTGAGCTATTGCCATCACTTGGCGTCCGTCGTCCGTCGTCCGCCCGTCCGTCCGTCGTCTGTTCACTTTTCACATAATCATCTTCTCTTCTGAAACCACTGAAGCAAATTCAACCAAACTTTACAGGAATGATGTACTAAAGGTCCTTTACAAAGATTGCTCATTTCGTCCCGATCCGACAAAAAAAAAATGGCCGCCAGCGGGGAACTTAGGTTTAACATTGGACCCCATGGGAAAAAAATCACATTTTCCTCTTCTCCTCTGAAAGCACTACAAAAAATTCAACCAAACTTTACAGGAATGATGTACTAAAGGTCCTTAACAAGTACAGCTCATTTCGTTCTGATCCGACAAAAAACATGGCCGCCAGGGCGGAACTTAGGTTTAACATTGGACCCTATGGGAAATATCACATTTTCATCTTCTCATCTGAAACTACTGAAGCAAATTTAACCAAACTTTAAAGGAATGATGTACTAAAGGTCCTTAACAAAGATATTTGCTCATTTTGTTCGGATCCCAAAAAAAAACATGGCCGCCAGCGCAGAACTAAGGTTTAACATTGAACCCTATGGGAAAATCACATTTTCATCTTCTCCTCTGAAACTACGGAAGCAAACTCAACCAAACTTTACAGGAATGATGTACTCAAAGTCCCTTACACAGATTGCTCATTTCGTTCCGATCTGATAAAAAAACATGGCGGCCAACACGGAACCTAGTTTAACATTGGACCCTATGGGAAAAATCACATTTTCCTCTTCTCCTCTGAAACCACTGAAGCAAATTCAAACAAAGTTAAAAGGAATGATATACTAAAGGTCCTTTACAAAGATTGCACATTTTGTTCCAATCGGATAAAAAAACATGGCCGCCAGCAGGGAACATAGTTTAACATTGGACACTATGGGAAAATAACATTTTCATCTTTTCCTCTGACACGACTTAAGCAAATTCAACCAAACTTTACAGGAATGATGTACTAAAGGTCCTTAACAAAGATTGCTCATTTTTTCCGATCCCATAAAAACATGGCCGCCAGCACGGAACCTAGTTTAACATTGGACCCTATTGGAAAATCACATTTTCATCTTCTCCACTGAAACCATTTACAGGAATGATGCACTAAAGGTACTTTACAAAAATGGCTCATTTCGGGCCAATCTGATAAAAAACACGGAACCTAGTTTAACATTGGACCCTATGGGAAAATCACATTTTCATCTTCTCATCTGAAACCACAGAAGCAAATTCAACCAAACTTTACAGGAATGATGCACTAAGGGTACTTTACAAAAATTGCTCATTTCATTTAGATCAGATAAAAAAAAATGGCCACCAGTGCAGAATATAGTTTAAAATAAGCCCGTTATGAGAATACCATCCTTTTCATCATCTTCTCTGAAACTATTAAAGCAAATTTAACTAAATATATAGAAGATCCTTTGCCAAAATTACTCATTTGAATAGGTTCAGAAAAAAACACAGGTGCTAATGGAGAACATAGCTAAACATTAGACCCCATTGGTAAAAAACATAATTTTTGGACATGCTTGGCATAGAATCATTTTGTCAGGTGAGCGATACAGGCTCAGTCTCTGAGCATCTAGTTTTCAGTTACCGGTATGTTTATTCTTTCAATTTTCCATATCTATAAACCAACAAACCTTTACATTTTTACTGATGGTTTCATTTGATCGCAGAGCATCCTTTACTACTGGTAGCAGTGATGACGAAGTAAATATACCAGATGCTGAAGATAATTCTAAATTTCTAGTAAGTTCACCTAGAAGATAAAGTACATTTTTATTTTTATGGATAATAGAAAACAAAAACAACATATTACAAGTGAAAAATTGTTATATTGTATACAGAACTGATGAACTTGACTAGGGCGACAACAGTTAGTTAAAAAAAATAGGTATATTAATTAGACTTTTAGCAGAATGAAAATCTGATGTATTTGCAGAACTTCTAGTTGACTACAACTGCTAGTAAATCTTTGTCAAAGAGTTACGATTTTTGACAAGTACAGTTTGATGCATTCAGCAGTAACAAGCTAATATATCAAATGAAGTCATTTGAGTTTTATTGGGAGGGTATGGTCAAATTTTAATAAAAATAGTCTGATGGTATCATATGAATAGAAATAAATTTTTATTTTATTTTCATTTTCTTTTTATTTAAGGTAGATCTACACTACTACATGGTGCACTCGATTGGCGCATTTGCGAAACACGAGTCAGATGCGGAATTGACTTGGTTTTCAAGCCGGAATATTCCTTATTTGGCCTTTTAATAGGACGTCATAATAGATCGACATACACTTTCCCGCGAATTAGCTCCCCTTTCCCGTAAATATTGACT
Source organism: Modiolus philippinarum (assembly GCA_002080025.1). Lineage (NCBI taxonomy): Eukaryota > Metazoa > Mollusca > Bivalvia > Mytilida > Modiolidae > Modiolus > Modiolus philippinarum. Next base: position 35,855 of record MJUU01046023.1, on the reverse strand, counting down.
ATTTCGTTAACTATATAAAATAACTCTCTTAATCACAAGGTGACATATAGATTTTTTAAGCTCAACATATAGCTGAAGTATATATCTCTGAAATATCAAAAAATAAAAAAAAATCTTGCTGATATTTATTTCATATGAAAGCTAAATAATTAGCATGTTGTCACATTTCCCTATATATTCTTTGTAAAAATTGCTGAAAAATACTAAATTTGGCCTGATTTTCATGGCCTGATAACAGAAAAAAGATGATCCATGACTTATCAATTTTAATTTTATTTCATGAACAAATGGACTAAGATCTTCAAAATATTTAAAAATAAAAAAAGTTCTGTCACATAGTTTTATTAGGATCGATATACATGTACCTTTAAGCACAATAAAAACAATCGGATGATCATGTTGATTAAAAAAGATAGGATGCAACTGATATAAACAAAGCAGGATTCATTATTAAAAAAAAGAATTCAGGGCAGGCTTGGAACCAAAAAAGCCAGGACAGAAGTTGCACATAAAAAATCAAGGATAAAAAATTTGACCAAAGTCCCCATAAAAATATAATGGTTGCTCCCTTAGTTACATGTAGAAATTAATGCAGTTATACAATGTAGTAACCCAAGCGAATGGGAAACCTGCGCAATATGACAAAGACACAAAGGTAGGAGTACCTGGATTGTAGGAGGAATTTGATGTAGTGATAGTCACACCAGCTGCTGGTAACGCCAGTAACAGTAAAGCATATTCTGCACTGTTTGTAGCATGTATGGCTATTACATCCCCCTTTTTGTATCCTAGTTTTCTTAGAGCACTGGCAATATTTATTGCGTACGTTTTTGTCTGTCGAAAAGTATACGATCTTCCACTTTCTATATCAACCTAAAAAACAAATAACGTGCAAATATGTAAATTTATCCTTAAAAACAAAGCTAATTCTATTCTTGTTGTTGATATTTTCGTCTGTTTTAGAAGCAAGCCAAAACAGTTGGTTTGGGAAAATGATAGGCAAAGGTCATTCAGGCCTATAGGTTAAAACGATTTATGAACCAGTCGAAATGTAAAAGATACTAAATAAAATATTTTTCCAACTAGGGTAAATACGAAACGAAAGCACTTGTTTGGTGTAATTGTTCTTCATATTAAATGAATTATCGATAGTCACTATTTTCACTAAAAGGAGAAATCAATGATATACATGTATGTTTATTAACCAGGCTGAAGCTAGCAGTCAATTTCTAGCAGCCAAAAGCTAGCAGCCACTTTTCGGGTAATTATATATATAAGTATGAAAACCAAAATTTTAAATAAGATCCAAACGTTCATTAAGTTCTAACAAATAATTATTAGAGTAGTTGTATATCATAAATGATCAATACAGCTGATAAAGGTTATATTATGGTGGAATTGTGTCATATTTGGGTTTAGGAAAGAAATATAGACAATTTATTAAGGGAAATGCATATAATCTCGAATATAATATTACGTAAATTTTAGATCTTTTGAAAACACCAAAACATTAAAGATATAAACATAAATGTAAGATTTTAAGTGATTCATTACCTTATCTACACGCCTTAATCATAAAATGTGGCAAAGTTTATTATTATTTTTTTTTTTGGGGGGGGGGGGTGTATTTTTCTTTCTTTTCTGTTGTTTTTTATGATTTGTTTTTGTGTGAAAATTTGAAAAGTTGAAAAATTATGAAGGCATGCTATAGAGCCGTGCACTGAACATCTAAAAAACCACGTAAAAGCCATGTTACATTATTTCTAATGTTCAATCCGAGAAAAAGCCGGTATTTAGTCAGAGCCAACAGCTATCTTCTACCTAACCTCGTTGTCCTCGTATATAGTTCCTAGTTCTTTTGGTGCATTTGATCTACATGTGTTTCCTTTTCCATTTTTATAATTTTTGTATGTCTTTGTAAAGATCAGGGTATGCATAGGCTTCAAATCCATTATTAAAATTTGTTTTTTTTTATATATTAAAGCAAATTTTAAATCAAGGCCACGTAGAAAGTGTATGAATTTCCTCTTTTGACTTATCAACGCTGGTACCCTAATGTTGGGAATTATCAAAAATGGAGAACCTGATTTTTTTCTGGCGAGACAAAATTGGGGTGTTGGGTGATTTTTTTTCAATTTTTGGAAACCATCTGTGAGTGAACCGTGCATTTACCCACCTGAAGACTCGGGCTATCGAGGGAACGAGGAAATGTCATTGATATCCTGTGATATCGGTTCGAACTTTGCCTCGGGTAGTTTTCTCTGACGAGGCAAAGTCGAGATATCTTGAAAAGTGAAATGTTGAGATAACCCATGTTAGACGACCGACAGGGACCGAACCGTGCATTTACCCGCCTGGGCAGTCATGATGTAGAATGTTCTAGTGTTTCTACTTCATATTCTGCAATATGTACCAAAACTTTGCCTCGGGTTTTTTTCTGGCGAGACAAAATTGGGGTGTTGGGGTGATTTTTTTTTCAATTTTTGGAAACCATCTGTGAGTGAACCGTGCATTTACCCACCTGAGGACTCTGGCTATGGAGAGTACGAGGACATGTCATTGATATCCTGTGATATCGGTTTGAAATTTGCCTCGGGTAGTTTTCTCTGGCGAGGCAAAGTCGAGATATGTTAATCCCAACTGCTGTATGGACATTTCGGAAATCAGTTCCTCATTAGCAGAAACAGAACCCGAATATAGGAAATCTACAATTTCAAAAAATATTTAAAATGCATAAAACCAAACGGAATCCGAATAATCCGGCAGTAATATCAAATATAGCAAAGGACAAAATTACGATGGAGGGAGGTAAACCCCAAGTTTAAGAATTTTTCATAAATTTAGATGTTAGTAATTAACCAAGTGTACACATGAGATCAAATCTCATGTACAAGAACACCATATCTAAGAAAAATATAGAGTATACATCTCAACATTGGTTACCAACTCAATACTGCATTGTAGCAATCTGACATTTTAATTACAATAACATTTACTTCCGATGTAATACTAGGTTAGCATATCACATATGAAAATTCTTGCGAGGGGATATGTTTGGTGGCCTAAAATGGATTCAGAAATAGAAGATAAAGTGAAAGCTTGTTATAAATGTCAAGTAAATCGTCATGCACCACCTGAAGCACCAATGCATCCATGGGAATGGCCTTCTAAGCCGTGGTCTAGATGTGTTCACGTACATGTAGTAAATTCTGCTACAAGTGAAAATACAATTGAGAAACTGCGAACTATGTTTTCAGTTCATGGATTACCTGAAAGTATTGTTAGTGTATAGAAACTCATGTACATGAGACCATACACAGGTTAACCCTAATTCCAAAATGTTCATATTGGATAAAAAAAAATACTTTACAATGCTTTACATATAATAAAGATTTAAGTGACACCTTTCGAATATTCAAAATATAAAATTTTCAAATTAATATATCGACATCGGGTTATGGGAATTAATACATGAGAAAATTGGGATGGACCCCCCCGTCCCCCCCTCCCCCNCCCCCCACATTAAGCTGTAAATAGGTACTTTCACTTTCGAAAGTAGATATAGCTAAATAAGTAGCAACATTACAATGTACATACAAAATGTGCATTTTAACTAGGCCAGATTTTGTATTTCACTATAAAAAGTTTACTTGACGAACAACAAATAGGACCTAAGTATCAAATTACAGAAAGGCATACATATTTTTGTCGATGTTCACTTACCAATGCAGTTTTATCGCCATAAATATCTAGATGACGGAATAAATAATTCGGCAGTGGTGCCTTTGTAAATTCCAGATCTGGATAAGGACTCCGACAAATAGTGTACAACGATGATGATATGCTAATTAGTCGTTGATGAACGGCATATTTTGCAAAAGCTCTTACTAACGGCCTTAACCTGTACGCCATAATCGGGGCCATAATAAAAAGGATATTGCCTTACTTAATGTTGACACCAACACTTCACAGATTAGATAATTTATGCATATTAAGTGTGTGTTCTATTTTTGAAAAATAACGTTTCTTTCATCTATAAAAAGACTATGCTGCATTAATTGTTGTATAAATAACTAAATACCGAAGTTACTGTGAATTTATTTTCTGCATATGCGCATTTCGACAACTTATGTCTCTTCAGTGCAGATAAAATCTAAAATTTTGGAAGACCATTAACTCAAAGATGTTCAAAAACTGATAGAGAACAAATAACCAATATGATCTAAATGTAAAGCCAAAATCAGCTAAGGACAGAGCTTTGCATGAGGGAGATACTCCTTAGTTTCAACAAAATTTACAAAAATTTAGATATTGCAAGGTTTGAAATAGTATCGGCTTTCGGGTCAGCACCAAAGTACTGACTACTGGGCTGGTGAATACCCTCGGGGACTATCTATCGGACATTGACACGGTACAAATCAATAAAATTACATGGGGCATCTCAAAGATGAATAACAAACTACACAGAAAGTTTGTCTAATTTAAAATAAATGTCCAAAATAATTTAAGTTAGTTCTGAAAACAAAGGGACACAATCCAGATCTACTAAACAAATCACTGTCCAATGGAAGCATATTGCTGTACAAGCATATATGATTAGACACAACAAACCAAATTGTAATAAAATTATGAATATTGTAATTTATTGAAGCGAGTGTGGTCAATTTTATCGTTCAACAAGTTGCAATGGTAATTTCATAAATTCAATGATATACTAAAAAGAGAATAAGAATGAATAGAGTCATACCTATCCCGTGTCTACAGCACAGTAGGTGGCATAGTTTGGTACCCTCTGTGCAGCAGACACCAGGGGTCTATGCCATTAGGTGATTAAGATAATACAAAATTGTTGCAACATATAAAATACCTAACAATTAGGTGTTTCAAGTATGTAATTGTTGTGTTATTTAATATTATTGAAATAGAACTGAAATGATACATTGTCCCACTAGTCCTGCCTGTGTCCCGAGCAATCAGACCAACATACTTGGATACACTGAATGTAAGGGGCACCAGGGTAAGATGGTTAGAGGCGTAGATAAGATGGCAGATGTGTCACCCATGTCAAAAGCACAGCAGACAGCATATTACAGGTGGCCACTGAGCAGTTAATAGCAGGGGACGATACCTACTAATATTGACACAATCTACAAAGGAACATATAAAGGAACATGGTGACTTCAAGATGAAGAACAACAATAAAAGCGTTGTTCCTTTGCTTGTTTTTTACCATGTATTTGTAGAGACTTTGTCTCATGTGCATTTACTCCATATCCTTTTATTCACCATATAAAGCTATATGAACAAAATGGACAATAAGTGAAAATTATGGAAGATGCATGAGGATAAAATTTTATCATGACTAATTTAAGCAATTCTTAATCTTCTAAGCTGAATATCCATATAGTTTTGTCTTTATTGTTAAGATGGTTAAAATTGCTATTGTTGTCCAAAATCCCAGAGAGCATGATATTACGGTCTTAATTGAATTTAGGACAATTAAGAAGAAAATGAATTCCATCTCCTATACTATTTGAATTGCATTTAGTACAAAGCTTTCTTGTCGGGGGTACCCTGGTATCTACATGTACCTAACTCTATTCGTTACCTGTGTGAGGATGTATACGCAGTCTTTTAAATTTCCTCCTCAATTCAAAACTCTTCACAATACTTAAATAATTTTCAAAACCAAAGTTAGTTTTATACATACATATGTACTATAAAGTTTGCATACTGTCAGAATTTTTTTTCGAGCCGAGTTTTCCATTTTTTAACAAAAAGTGAGGATAAATAAGATTTCATATTTCTTTGAATTTACCGACAGACTAACCACAGGATATTTTACTTGTTCCTTTGGTTTCCAAGAGTCTAACAAGGTAGCCCAAGAAACCATACCATGATATTTGATTGGAATGATGCAGTGTTATGGATTGCATGTATGCTGCTTTCAGTAAAGGGAATCGGTCATGTAAATTTTCTAATCTGTGCCAAAACAGAAACATTCTCTTAATTATATTAAAATGGATTGGAAATCGGCCCAGTTCTGATACATTTTTGTGTAGCACTGCAACATTTGTGGTATTCTTGTGAACCCCAAGTATAAATTTGCAAAATTTAATATGCAGTTTTTCGCAAGGAGGGCCGGAGTAAATTTTGTCCAAGAATGCATTATCTCTTTTGCATTTTGTAGAAAATATATTGAACATTCCCAAATATAACTACAATATAGCAGTATTGGTTTTATCTTGTGGTCAAAAACATGCATGCTTGTTTTAACACTAGGATGTGCAGGTATAAAATCTTTAAAATAAGCTTTCAGTGCCTTTTTTATACAATTCATTTTCAGTGAAACTAAATGATCCTGAAGATGTGAAATGCAGGCCAATGTATTTGTATTTTGCAACACATTTTTAAGGGAAAATTTTCTCTAATTAGTCTTCCTGCCTTGTTGAAGACAATAATCTTGGATTTATTGGTGAAAACAGTTTAACACCAATCACGAAATTTTTGTGTGATGTATGTACTACAAAAGTTTATGAAAAAAAACAGAGCAGACAATGCTTCATCTACCACATATTTGTTTTCTATGAGCAGCAAAGACTAAAAATCCATTTATTGTTAAAATGTGCATCTAAGAGCAGAGCGTAGAGCAGAGCGTTTTCTGCAATATGGGTATTTTGTTTTGTAATTTTTTATTATTATTATTATTTCCATTAGATTTCACCATTCCGATACCGGTTTTTTGTCTTGTTTCATTCCCACTGCAGTGTGGAGGAGGGGGGTAATTCAGGGGGTTTATTCAGAAGTATGGCTCGTGAATGAATGTTAATCGGATAATTTGGTGAGTGAACGGTTTTGTTACTAATTCGTGACCGATTATTTTTGATACCAGCTTTTGTTCCCTTTAAGGAATGACTCTTTTCAACTATTGTATACACAAGAAAAATGAAATATCTCTGTGTGGTTCAATTTCTCAGTGTCGACATGCTTACCCTTCCGGAGCACCTGATGTCTCTGTTTTCATGGGGGTTCACACTATGAGTGCTTTAGTTCTAAATGTCGTCTTTTTATTTCCGTTACTTGTGGCAGTCTCGCGTCCTTGTTTTGTCTTTGTTTTCTCTGTTGCCGTTTTTGGCATGTCTTTGGACTTTGATTTTTGTGATCATCACTTCACTTGTTCCTTCGGCATACTACTGCCGTTGTTTGCCACTGGAGGACTTTCACTGCACATAATATTTTTTTAGTCGTTGGAAATCTAGACTACGACATATCTTGCAGCTTTTTGTGTCTTTTTTTTTCTTTTTTGCAAAACAAAACACAAAAACAAAAACAAAATCAAGTGAATGGCTTTTACTTGTCAAGAACAGACGAAACGAAATCTGTAAAATTCATCTTTTTTAACAATGATCTTATTTGTTTAATCTCAAAAAAGTCTTTGACAAGATAACCCGCATTTTATTATATGGATGTGATTTGTTTGGTGTTGACTTTAACTTCAAGGACACATATCCTTTTGAACACTTACACACATGAAACGTGTTAAAGAAGTTCTTGGTTTACATAGCATGGCAACAAATGCTGCCTGTCTATCCGAACTTAATAGATATTCTCTTCAAGTAAAGATAATAACCCTAATAATAAAATTCCGGGAACATATTTTAAACTTAGATAATTAGGGTACGACCATTTAATTTCCAGGGGAGGCTTGAGCGACTTTGTCTATAGAAAACTTATTTATTTTCACGAAAATCTCGAACAAATTGTTTATATTCACCAAATGTCTCATCAATTAAATTATTCATTTGCATTTGCAGCAAAAAAATCTATACGTCAACTCAAAATTAAATTTAATTAACATGACAAGTTCATGTAGGAATAGCATATCTAATTTCACTGGCACCAAGAGTAAATTATTTATTAACAAAATCGCCCAAGCCCCCCCCCCCCCTGAAAATCAAATGCTCGTCATCTAATTTGGTTGGTAAAATAAATAATAATATTCCCCACAATAACAAATGGATTTTCTCAGTGACAAAAATATAAATAATCTAGGCCTAAGCCATTTGAAGCCCAACCTTCATAATATCTAACAAAATATGACACTTATTTAGCGAAGTATTCTGGATTTTTTAGTGCCATTTTTTTCTATTATTAAAAAATGTGACCAGTTTTCTGTGACAATTTTTTGTTTTGTTTTGTGTTGTTGTTTTTTTTTTTTTTTTTTTTTTTTTTTTTTTTNTTTTTTTGGGGGGGGGGCAAATTTGTATTTAATTTTGTCGGCTGCTATCGGCCATCGTAAGATCAGGCCATTCAAAATCAACAACAAATTTTAAATGAAAATAAAAATTAGAATGTTACAATAATATTCATATAGTTAATGCAAGAGCTCCGATCCTTATGTAGACATCTGCAAATGTAAAGTAGATAGAGCTACACTTATTACATAAATATGAGATAAGTGCCCACTGTCTTGCAAATTGAGAGAGGAAGGTCAAAATAACCGAACTTGTCTAAAATGTACTACCTCAAGGGTCGAAAATGAGGAAATATCCTTTATTCATTGCCCAGCATATGCTATCTATGGACAGGAACTGATCCAAATATTGAAAAGAGAAATAATTTAAAAACAAATTCCCTTATAAAATATAATCTGTATTTCATTTCAAACGGTAGTAATATTACTCAAGGCTTTAAGGGGGTAGACCTGGGGAAGCCTAAAATTTTGCACTCGTTTAATTTTCTTAATATTTTCAGTATCAAAACTACACATGTTCATGTCGACTTGCAGCAATTTTCAACAATTTTTACCGTCCCGTTTTGTGTCTAGTGGCCATCAAAGATACCCTGTTTCCTCATATTATTTGGTCCGTTCAGGACTTGAATTGGTTCTAATTAAATTTGTATTTGATATAAAATAATTTTAAATGCAAAATTCTGTAGCTTAGACATGTATGAAAGTAAGTACAAATATTGATAGTAAATTTAACTAGTTTTACCTGAAATATATTGATGTTCTGAATAATATAGGCTGAAATTTGTACTCTCTTTTGTTCACTATTAGAAACTTCTTGTAAAAAAATCTGCCGTTTAATTTTCACCAAAAACTGTGAATAGAAAGAAAACTAGTATATGTAAGATATATTAAAATTTTTAAAAATTCTACCGTCCCATTTTTTCTTTATTGAGAATAAAGTAGGTGAAAGTCAATAAAATTGCTGAATCTGTGCTATGAATTACCTCCCTTGGAATAAATCTAACTTTTACATATTTTCATTATCTTTGGACAGCATTGCAAAAATGTGGAGTAAAATGCACTCATTATAAATAACTGGATGTTGGGTATTTGTTTTCATGACAAAATTAATATTCATTTGCAATCAATTTTTTACAATTTTAAAACTTTGACAATACCTATTGTAATGATTCTATTTGTTTGTGTAAGTAATAAAAAAAAGTGAAAAACAGAGTGATCTCCTCCTACCCCAGGTCTACCCCTTTAAGAGGCTGTCCGTGAAGAAATCGGGCATGGCAAAATAGATCCCATTGAATGTTTTGTTCCATTTCAAAGCTGAACCTATACAAATGTGTAAACAAAGAGCTTTTTTCGTATCTACCATGGATGGTTTAAAATATGTTACTTAAATTCCTTAACAAAGCAACTAAATTGTGTACAAATTCAATGGGTTATCTCCCTTAATTTCATATTCTACTGCTTTCTTTGTACAATGTAATTTATTACTCTAAATTCTTTTCCGTAAATTAAAAACCGAAATTAGTTTTGGAGATTATTAGGTGTTTGTGATTCCAAAATGCTAACAGATTTTTTAAAACAAAATGTGTCATGTGCCAGCCACTGCCTGACTTTTCTATGGACATCCACTTATTTGAATACATCTCTTCCAAGTGTCACTGCCACTTCATTAAATTAGTATTGCTAGAGTTATGTTAGTTTGTACTTATTTGTTGATTTGAGTTATGACCATTTATTATAAATGTGTTTACACTGATAAAATATTGTATTGTATCAAAATACAAATACATGTACGTATCCTTGAACAATTTCATATCATTCATGATTTGTTCATATCAGTGAATCACATACCCATGAGTAGATATGCGAGTTACTCGCAACTATGCTCACGTTTTCATTTCATTGTATACGGGTCTTTCGAGATAGGAACTCTCGTGTAATTGAAGGCCGAAAAGATCTCCTCAAATACCAGTCAGAAGGATAACCGGAATCCAGATCTATTGAATATAAATATATACCACCTACAAAACAAACTATTTATGAAATTGAAGTTTACTTATAATTTGTCCTGCATGACAATTATTTAACTAAATTTTAATTGACGAAAAACAAGTAATCTGAAGCGCTTCATTAATTAGTGATTCCATCTCAAGGTATTGATGTATTGATTTTTTTCGTATAATACACAAAGAACACGACTCAAAACTCCCGTATTGTTGCGGGTTGTTGTTGACGGTATAGGCTTTGGTCATTTCTGTTGTGGTGGATGGCGAGCTGACTTAAGAAAAAACTGTCTTATCCGAAGACATTTCTATCGCCTTGAACCTTCATTTTCTTCTTCCCTAACCATAATTTTTCATCTTAAACATTTAGTTTTTTTCTACTACCACAACCCTTTACCTTAAAAAGTCATTTCTACTGCCCGAACCATTGTCATGATCCAACCCTAACCACAACCATAGTATAACCCTTACCCTATCCGTAATCTAAGTACCCTTATCCTAACCAAAAATACATAAAGGGAGTGATTATAATTTTTAAGTAAAGGCAAACGAATTCATTAAAATGGATCTTTATTAACAATTATCTTAAAGACCTTGAACTATTTCATATCCTTCATGAGTTGTTCATATCTGTAATCACGTGCTTATGAGTTACTCACGAGTTATTCACGGATATGATCACGTTCTCAAATGCATTATACCGGGTATTGTTGCCAGTGGTAGTGATGGTAAAGCCACTGATGTTGTGGCGGGTAGCAAGCAGACCTTTAAAAATTTGTTCATCTTCATCCGAAGTCATTCTAAACGTACTGACCCTAACTATTTATCTTAGCGCTGGTCCTTTCTACTACCCTTACACTAACCGTTCATCTTTCAACTACCACAACCCTTTACATAAAACTTAGTCCTTTCTACCAATCTAAACATAATTATAATCTACCCCTAAACATAATTATAATCTACCCCTAACCATAACCATACTATATAACCCTAACCCTAACCATAATCGTAGAAATCAAGTGCTCTCTCTGTTGACTAGGAGAAATTCATATAGTGCCTTTCAGGACAAGTGGTGAATTTATCTAATGGTTGGAGGGAGAACATGCTTTGTTTTTATTATACATAAAACATATTCATACTTACCAAAAAAAAATCCAACCATATCCGTTATAATTTGGAACGTACTCAATTATTGTTTTGATGACCGTTCTCGCTTTTTCATTAAAGGTACTGCGCATGCGGAATATACTTCTACATAAAACAGCATGTGACAGTGACGATCTTTCAGTCAACAGAGACTTCGCCAAGGAAGTGCAGTGTTCATTTATTTGATATCGGTAATAAACAAGTATATGGCCCATATTATCCATTGTTAAACTAAGTCCTATACTATAATGCTATAGTATAGTCTTTGTCGAAGGAAGTTATACCTTTAGAATTTAGCACATAACGGGTAAAATCGTATAACTTCATTGGATAATATAACGTCACTATATTGGAACAATTATTTGTTTACCTTGACAGCGGGATACTATACTTGACGACGGATCTATGCCTAACGTGACTTCCGGTTTACTTTATTTTGCTGCTTTTCAAGTTTGTTTATTATTTTGTCATGACTTTATTGTACTAAATAGATTATGGACTTATCCATCGGAAACCATTTTCCTATTGTGTTGTCTGGTGCGTTTAGTGCACAAGCCGATGTCCATAATAGATTTACATTCTCAAACTATTTTCACAGATACAATGTACTATCTATCATTCTAACAACCAGTTTTTTGTTTTGTTGTTTTTTTTTGTTTTAGTTTTTGTTTTAGTTTTTGTTTTTTTTTGTTTGTTTTTTTTGTTTGTTTGTTTGTTTGTTTTTGTTTTTTTTTTTTGTAAAATAAAATCTTAATAGGTTTTCCGTTTTTTCACTTTAACTAAGCGACGCTGGACGAAAAAAAATGATGTATGTCTGATTTATTGCAAGAAAAATTGATTTATCCCATGACAATATTTCATGACAATAGATCAAATGTTTAAATAACTAATTGAAAAAAATATTTCAGCGTGTTTTTCTCGAGCTCATTGGTTTGGTGTTGGCATCCTTTTACCATTGTGGTAATGTGGTAGAAGAACTAAAGAAAAGGGAAACTTACATGTACTTTATTCTAAAGGACAATGAATTTATTCCACTAGAAACACATTAAATAGATATCTCTTGATATACGAGAAAAAAGATTCATCTGAACAGAAAAAAAATAATTAAGAAATAATTCATTGCAGCTATAGAGTTGTGCTCATTTACACATGGGCTGGGCCTTTATATTGTGATTTTACCCCGAGCGTACGTTAGCGAGGGGTAAAAGCTAACAATATAAAGGCCCAGCACATGTGTAAATGAGCACAACTCTATAGCTGCAATGAATTATTTCGATTCTAATAGGACAAATACGGTATTTTTTGCCCTCTGATGAACCCTATACACCGCGTCTATTTACGCTGTTCCTTTTCACCCCTACCACTTTGTGAGAAGTGTGCTTATTTTTTATGTTAAAGAGATATCGAAAACCCAACTGCAAATATAAGCATGAAAAATTGAATTTAATTAATCATTTGAACGTATATATCATCTCATTTTACAAAGTGTAATCACTAAAATTAACTGTCATTCAAGAAGCGTCATTCAAGAAGCGGGAAATCCCTTCGGAGTAAACAACAAACATGGCTGCGACGAAGCGAAAGTCAACAAAGTCTGACAACAAAATATTGTTTATTGCCTGTTTTTGTTAACGACATGTTTTTACTGTTGATTAATTAAGTTGAATGTTATGCTTCCACCGGATATTGTAGCATTTTGAAACATATTCAACGCAGAAAGTGGATTACGACTGATATTGACCAGGTTGGGGATAAGCCCAATTGGGATATATCGTTATATCCCAATTTGGATATTTGGTCAGTTTTTTATGGATTATTTCTTCACATTTCAATGGCGCGTAATGAAAAAAAAAACTTGAAAAACTTTATGGTTTAAGTCATGAAATGATATATCATCATCTTCTCGTTGATGCTGCATTTCATCAGCAGAGACATTTTAAGAACGTAAAATCATACATTTTATTCTGTCAAAATTAAAGATCATCACGATTGTAACTGATTAAATTTTCAAGGCAGGAGACGCGAGACGTCTGTGAGAATACAAGTTAGTTGAACTGAAGTTTACTTTGTAAAAAATATGCAAAGATGTTGAAGTTTTAAACCAACATTCATAGCGTGTTTTAATATAATAATGGTCAACGGGAGAAAACTCTAGAGGAAATCAAGAGTTATTTTGATTTAACTTTTTTCCCCACTTCATTTCTTTGATAATTAAAAACTACCACGGTTTGTTTAATTCGAATGACGATAGAGCTTTCTTTGAGAAAAGCGCCATAGAACGGTTATTACTTCCTATAAACTTAAGTTATCTAAATATCAAAGTAACTGATTTTTTTAATCATAAATCGATCTGCATAAAATTTGCAGCATCCTTTTGACAACAGAAGTATATCCCCCGAAAGCTCTAACCCTATATATTTATAATTTTCATGTATGATAATGCGACATTAAACTCCTAAAATATAATAAAGAAATAACTAGTCATATATCCCAATTGGGATATACTATCCAAATCGGGATATTCTATCCCAATCGGGCTTATCCCCAACCTGTTGACAGTTTGTGAATTTGAAATGTCCTGCATCGTGGCGTTTGACACTGAATGAACTACTTTCCTGACATTTTTAATGGGATCTTATGCCCGGGTTCTCCACCATTTAATGCTGCTATCATTGCATTAATTCTTTAAGGAATAAACAACGTCTTTTCTAAGTAACTTTTTATAATCCAAGGTCAAACTACATACAACTATTATATAAAATCGATTCCGGTACGGATAAGCGTAATCCGGAATATAAACATTTTATGATTATTGATGAAACTAAACATAGAAAGTGAAAAAAAATCATACTCTAATTAAGACAAACGTCTTGACCATACCAACTGAGATATTACAACATGTTACTGGCAGATGAGAAGTTTCCTGTGTGGCGGAGGTAGGTTGGCTATTACTATTTTGACCCAAACTTTCTATATTCCTTGAGATGTTACGGCGGTCATTATCAGATGGTTCCTCTATGTAACTTTCGAGCGATTTTACATTCCTGTGCCCTGTTACATTCTTAATAGAGAGCAGGTCAACCCCCTTATGCTTCAAACCTGTTGCAACAGTAGCTCTGATGCAGTTGTTGGTGTAACGCTTAGACAAGCCAGCTGAAGTTGACAATTGTGACATCCATGCGCTGAGCTTATTTTGACCTATGGGTTGTGCAGCATACTAAACATTTTGCTTGGGCTATTGTAAAGGCTGTTGAAAGAATGAGTTACACCTTGGGTTTAGCTTACTTAAATATAAGTCCAAACTTTTTACCGGACAGTTGTTTGTATCAGCTGGATTAGCATACATTCTTGTTTCTTGGTGATTTTCCCTGCTGTCAATGCCATGATGTGTTTTATTTGTTTCATTGTACAACATTTTGTAATATACCTGACCTTTGTCATCAGTAAATTTGCCATAACTTTGACGGGTCAAAGCATGTAGACCCTCTTGACCTCGTCGACAAAAATTTAACATTATGTCCCAAAAGACCTTATTTTGGAGAGATACTGGGTCATCTAATCCAAATACTCCACTTCAGTAAAGTTTTTGTATGTCCCCTTCCGAAATTGCTTTCTTGTGGACTGTAATATCTTTCCCGTCCCTTTTGAGCATCTTAATAAGTCCGGTAAAAACATGATTTGAAGTCATGAATTCAGAGTCCTTCATAAGGCTCAACTTTCTATTGTAAGGGGACTTGATATATGTCTCGAAATTGCTGCCCTGATGCCAACAAGAGATGATTTAGAGTAGTCTTTCCCATCCTTTGTTTGAAGACTGGCATAGAATACACGAAGCCTACTGTTTAATGTTGTTGCATCCAAAGTCTCAAAATCTGTTTCAAAATTGTTTTCAGCTAACCAAGCTACAATGACAAAATTTGAATATACTCAGATTTTGTTTTTTTTAATCATTTTTATACTAATAAATTTTAAAAACAAGTGCACATGCAAATTTTGAGACAAAAAATATGTGTTTACGGTAGACTGTTGACAAAAAATAGGGTCTGTACATCAGAAATAGTTTTTTTTCAATATTTATGCATTGAAAAATTCATAAAAGCTGAGATTCTTCGTTCAACCGGGTCTTGCTTTAGACTATCACTGACATATTGTTGTCATTGGCTTTGAAAATGTGTTTTTACATTGATTTTGTTACCACGTGTTCATGTGTTGGGATAATTATTAATCTCCAACAAACCACCGGCGCCCATGAATTATTTCTTAAATATAAAGGCGAAGCCCATGGTTAAATGACAATAACCATATACCTGCCATGAATCATTTCTTAAATGTTTATTTAACATGCCACAGATTAGACTCATGTGTTCTGTTAGTATAATGGCAAGTACATTTGCTTTGAAAGCAAAAGGTTGGGTTCGATTCCCCAACAGGACAAAATGTTTTTTCTGTGAGCATTACATGTACATTTATACTTTTTTTCATTGGTGTAAATTTAGAAACCAAATAGAGCCTTTTGTAGTCAAGGCATTACTACACAATTGTGGTTTTTGATACACTTTGTGTCATAATGAAATTATTGTTACATGTTTTACATACATGTATGTGTGTGCCTTAGCCCCAATGACATTTTCTCCTTGAATTGGATATTTGTTTTTACATAATTAAAAATTAATGATGCATAAAATAATTGTTTATATATAAATTAATGATAGGATATTCTTATCTATGTTTAAATAATTGCACAGGTACATGATGTACTGTCAAAAACATTTCCTTACACAATGTTTGATATAGGATTGGACATTTTACTAATTATACATGTACAGCCTTTCTGGAGTAAACATGGTAAAACAAAAATGCACAGTGAAAGTAATGGAATTAATCACAACAGCGAGTATATATACATGTGTAAATGAAAACAAAGTGTGAAAAATCCCATTACATAATTAACACTTGCACAACTATTCATGTATGAATTTCAAGGAAAACAATTTGCAAATATTTTGCCTTTTAATATTGTCAAGACATGACTAAAAATAATAAAAAGGAAATTTGTTTGCCTTTTATATGTCAAGGCATGACCGAAAATTAGTGTATACAGGAAATTAGTTTGCCCTTTAATGTCAAGGCATGGCCGAAAATTAGTGTATGAAGGAAATTAGTTTGCCTTTTATTGTCAAGGCATGATCAAAGAATTGTGTAAGGAAATATTTTTGCTTTATTGTAGATGCTTTCTTGAAAATTTTGTGTGGTTAACTACCTTTGAGCAATTTTCACCCCAGTTTGTTTGTCTATTTGTGGTGACCTCTGTCCTGGCTTTTGCAATAGCATCAATTTTTTCCTCTGATGGGGCAGGTTTAAATCTTGGATTTACACTAGCATTAGATGTTTCCTCAATCTCTACATCAAACAACTCTGAGTCTGACTGAGACAATTCAGTGGTCGTGTCCTCATCAATGTTGAGGGGCTTGCGGCCTGCACCCGCTGATATGACTCCATGATTTCAAAAATTTGGTGCCTGTAGACTCTTTTAATTTCACCGGTATGGACTGACTGAATTATATAGTGTCTGGCAAAATTAGCGTATGGCTTTTCATGGTTTATAATCATGTACGAAAATTAAATAGTAATTATTATATGAAAATATCTTAATATTCAAGACAGACACGACGAAAACATCCGATAGAAAATTGTTTATTTATTTACGCTTGACCGCCACGGTAAATACTTCCACAGTGGGAGTAACGCGGAACGGCTAGTTTAACATATTACCGCGTTTGCGCTTAATATACTGTTGTTGAGTATTATATTGACTGACGATATCACGTCGTCATATTAGAATAACAAATAAAATGAAAAGATTATCGACATATTACAAGATCATGTTTTGATATTTTGTGTTTGTATTTTGATAGAACGACTGTATTGCTTTCAGAAAATAATCTGTCATTCCTGGCAAATTTAAGCACCTCCAGAACGATATGTTATCAAAACAATAACTAACATGTGCATAGATTTGTTCTCAGTTGGTGATTGGTCAATCATGTAAATGTCTCGTGTCAGTTTCTAGAAATAGTGCGACCGGATGTTTATGAAATTAACACCTAAATCATTACCTGGCAAACTAGTTTTTGTATTTTCATGACTAACACAACACAATTAATTTGTAATATGAAATGCTTAATAGAAATATTTCATTCAACATTCTTTTTAATGGATGGCGCAAAAATACTTAAGCGTCGGTGATAGCAACAAAATGGCAACATATTTGACAACGGAGACTACGGAGATCGCTTGACTTTAAATAAATTCAGTAAAAATTAGAGGAACAATCGCTAGAATTGTTTTCCCGTCAAAGATCATTATCATAATTTCTCAAATCTCGATAGCTAAATTTTCACATTTTAACGTTCTCGGTAAACATCGAACTTTAGAATGTAAAAATTAAATCATCTCGATTTGAGAAAATACGTAATAAATGGAAACAATGTTAGAGACTATATTTATCTGATAAGAATCTTTTTTTTTTTGCGTTTCCATACTACTAAGAAATAATAGATAACTACAAACCGAAGTCATCGTGAATGACCGTAAATACGACACGATAAAGATAAGCAAATTATTTATATTCTTTCGAAGAGATCGTAGGATGTTGAAGAGATGAAATTGATAACAAATAAGGACGTATAGGTCTTTTTTCAGACATTTCTATTTTACTATAATATGTTGCAACTAGCAACATAGTCCAAAAATGGATTATTTTTCAAGAAGATACCGAGGTTGCAGCCAATGTGGCCAATTCGACGATCCAAATATTTTGACAATTAAACCTTAGATCGCTTTTTTGCTGATAGAGAACAAATGATCTAAAGGAACTGAAAAGGGCGCCAAAGTCAGCTAGGGACAAAGCTTACTCCTTAGATCTATTTAAATACGTGTATTGCAACGGATGAGTTGCATTAAGGTATTAAATCGGCCCACTGAATTGACAAAAAATGAATTTAGTAGAAGCATAATTTCTTTGATAAATTTCAACACTAAAATACCATATTTGAATTGTTTTAAAACATTGCTTCATCATATTCATACTTGCCAACCTCAAATTCTGCTCTGGCGGGTCATGACCCATCATTCAGGTATGTGGTGTCGGGTTATATTGCGCCAGGCTATCATGAACCTGTTCAAGAATTCTTTGCAATAGTTCTGTTAGTACCAATTATTATCATATATGAGGAGGGTAAGACGTTTTCTGTCAATGTGTTTTGGGCCTTTACAGTGGAGTGCTTAATGTTTTTGGTGAAATGAATCGGTAGTTTACTGTTTTGGAACATTTGGTGCTTTCTATTCAGTTAATTGTTTACTTTGTCTCAAAGGAAAAAATAGAGCGCTGTTATCTTTTAAGCTTAGAAATTGTGTTGTGGCGGGTCATTTACGGGTGTCGTTCTCATTGGTTGGTGAAAATGATGACCCGCGGCGGGTGATCATCCCTGGCGGATCATAGGTTAATTTGGCGGGTCACACCCGCCAAAAGCGGGTCAGTTGGCAAGTTTGCATATTAGAATAAGGTCATTAACATTGAGCCTATGGAAAAATAATCTTCATGGGGTATATTAGAACTGAGTTTTAAGCCTGCTTTGCATTCGGAATCAAGCTAATGATTATACATGAGATTACTTATTTCATAAGAATTATGCATACAAAATGCCAAGCTGATTCAGCGTGCAAGATATATAAAAAATTTAGAAAAAAGATGTATTTTTAAAGTGAAAATTCAGTATATTTATGGTATTCTCTTATGTAATCTTCCTCGTTTATCAAAGTTTTATTGATTCATATATGTAAATTATATCTATTTACACATCAAAATTCTCAGTAAATGTGGTTTTGATAGTATTTTAGACCATGTAAGAGCTTTTTTTTCTAACCTGGCGATATGCCAAATAAGCTGAACACGATCTAGTTTAGTAAGTAGATGCTATATATTTTGTAACATTTTTCTTGTTGGTTTTTACCGATGTAAATGTGATTCTATGTATTTGAAACAATATAAATTAGCTATGGATAATAATAAATTGCTTGAATTATATGTGTATATGTAAGAAACAGTTCGAAGAAATTTGAATACCTATTTCCCATTTTTTCTGTATTTATAACCTTGTTTATTTTCTATGCTACCTCTATGTTATATCTTCGATTTTGTTACTACCCTGTAGCAGAATTGGACTATGATAAGAAAAGGGTTGCCTTTTCAATGTGTTACAGGAGCGCCTATTACCTTTCTACATAGCTGACACTTGGACAAGGATGATGATTAATAAAGGAATCTAACAATCACCTGCCAGTGTTAAAATATAACAGATTCATGTATCTTCAGTTTTAAAGGAATATCCGAGAAAATGAGATTGAAAGATATGCAGGAGCATTATTGTTGACCATCTGATGAACATGATGAAATAACTGAGCTTCTGATATATCCGTCTGTCTCGAATAGTCTCCAAAACAGTCTATCGCAGTAAATTATTCAAACTAGTCAACTTTGATGCGCCTGTAACAATACGTGCCGCTTCATAATTGAAATGTTATAGCCTATCTTTTACGTACTCAGGGCAGTTGTCCCATATGACATCTGCATATTCAAGAATAAGACGTATGAAGGAAAAACACATAGTCTCAAGAGACTTCCTGTCAACAATGAACTTTAATCGACGTAGCAAGTTTAAACGGACAGATGCCTTTTTAATAATCTCATCAATATGTTTGTTCCAACTACCATCACTAGAAAATACAAGATTGCTACGCGTAGCTATGTCCCCCGCAGCTGCAGTAAAGTCGATAAAGTCCCATAACTCATGTAAAATTTTGCGAATCAAAATGGCGGCAGGATATGATCAACTGCATTAGGTTGCAAACAGCCAAGCAAAATTTCAGCAAAATCCCTTAATTGGATTTTGAGGAGATGTGTTCACAAAGTCTTCCTATGTTGTAGTATGGCAGCATAATATGATCAAGTACATATGGTGGCAAATCTTCAAACAAAATTTCAGCATAATCCGTTCAGTGGTTTCCGAGGAGTTGCGCCCACAAAGTGTTCCTAAGCTGTAGCATGCATTAAGTCGATAAAGTCCCATAACTCCTTAAAATTATTGAATCAAAATGGCTATGCGATATGATCTTGTACATAAGGTGACTAACAATCCTGTTAAATTAGAATGAATTTGGACTAGCAGTTTCTGAGAAGTTGCGTCCACAAGATTTGCTATTGTATAACAATGTGGAAATAATCAAAGTCTCATAACTCCAACAAAATTTGACGAATCAAAATGTCAATGCGATATGATCTAGTACTAATGGTGACTAACAATCCTATAAAATATGAATGAATTCTGGCCAGCGGTTTGTGAGGAGTTGCGTCCACAAGATTTGCGATTGTATAACAATGTCGAAATAATCAAAGTCCAATAACTCCCACAGCGGTTTCTGAGGAGTTACGCCCACAAAAAAAACGTGAAACACGGACGCACGAACGCACGGACGCAGACCATTACGATGTCCCTCTGTCGCGTTGCGGCGGGGGACAATGAGACCTAGATGCTTATGTGACTGGACGGTTTTAATAACATTCCCATCCATAATTCAGCGATGATGGTAGTCAGGGTCTATTTTCCTAGATATTACCATAGATTTAGGTTTATTTGGATTAAAGGTTTCCAGTAATCGTTCGGTCAAGCGACTTATTCTTTGCATGTCTGAATTTAAAGTGATTGGGGACAAAAGAGGACTGTCAACAATTGTATATTTACGAGTATCGTCGGCGAATAGTTTACTATTACAATTCACTTCGTCTACGATATAGTTTATAAGAATTAAGAATAACAAAGGACCAAGAATAGAGCCTTGAGGAACCCCAGCGTTTACAGATACTTAAGAAAATTCTTGACCATTTAAGACAACTCTTTGCTTTCTATCATTCAGATGGTTAAAAAACCAAGCCGATAGAAAACTACCTGTGATACCAATTTTTGTAATTTGAAAACCAACCCTCTAAGCCAAACACGATCAAAAGCTTTGCTAATATCGAAAAAACTATAACGTAATCACGTTTCCAAGCACGAGGAAAACCATAGTTGACAAGCTTAAATTGAATATAGTACAAAATGGTTTGTCTAGTATTTTCAAAGACAGTTTTAAGAATCGAGGACTTATCCCATCAGGACCACAAGCGTTATGAACATTTATAATTTGGAGCATATCTCTTACATCATTTTCGGTAATATGCAATCTATCATACTGAATAAAGGGATGTCTCGAATCCTTTTTTGTTTCTGTGTTAAAATTTCAACATAGTTCGGCTTCATATCTTGAACACTTGTCTAGCTCAAGCTGTTTACATCGGACCCTTGGCTGTTTGAGTCATCAAAGTTATACTGTACTTCCTAGACTTAGTTATTACATCTTCCGATTGCCATTCGTAAATGGTGAATGAAAGGATATGGAGTAAATGCACATAAGACAAAGTCTCTACAAATACATGGTAAAAACAAGCAAAGGAACAACGCTTTAATTGTTGTTCTTCATCTTGAAGTCACCATGAGGCCTTCAACAATGAGCATTGCTCATACCTCATAGTAAGTTCAAGACGGCCCCTAGCACCGGTTTGAGCGGAATTCTTTGCTAATTATCGAGCAACGCTACATCAATGTCTTCATCGGTCAAGGGTGCGGGATTGTCAACAAACATTAATTAAACTGGCAAAGTTTTCTTACAATTACTGTCATCCCTTGCCCAACAAAAGCACTAGTGTCTTAAGCTAGTGGACGATTACAACATATATATAAACACAGGGCACTCATCAAGTCCAATGTATGAAAACTTGGCGGTATGAAATAGTGAGATGTTGGCACTTTTAACAGATGTACATGTACTTGTTTACAGTATTGGCTGTCTAATTATATAATAATAAATACGCAATAAATAAAATCATATGTGAAAAAGATCTTCAAAATATCTAAATCAACGTCTAAAATTATTAGAAACAAAATTTTATTGACATCATTTTTATTTTCGCAGTGTTTCCTGAAATTGTTGAATATAAAAAATTTTACATAATGCCTGTTTTAGAGTTATGCGAAAACTTCTTTTGCTCAACAAGAACCAAATGACACTTACAATGTACAAGGTGCAAATCAGCGAGATCATTATTATAGGCGAAATAATAGATGCGACTCCCGATAAATCAGCAATCATTGTTATAAGATTAATACAGTTATATTCATTGTATCTACTATGATAATGATCCTTACTATCAGACGTTACAAAAAGAACATGTACTGCCAGACCAGCAATGGAAAGATTCAGCAATGAAAAGGCATTATTTGATTGTTATTGTTCTCAACGTTATTGCTTGGTCAAAAGGAGACTGAGCTTGCGCAACGGCGTTTACTAGGAAGGAAAACAAATTTTTTGAATCGGTCCATTTGTGATGTAGGCACTTTGGCACTATGCCAGGGCCAGCTTTTGCCATCACTTGGCGTCCGTCTGTCCGTCCGTCGTAAACTTTTTTCCCAAAATCTTTTCCTCCAAAACCACTGAACCAATTTAATCCAAACTTGGCAGGGGTCATCACCGGGTTTGTAGTTTAAAAAATTTGTTCCGTTAGTCCGATGACCAAACAAAATGGCCGCTGTTACTAAAACTTTTCACAGGGGTAAATTGCTTTTTTTGGCAAATACCTCAAAAACCGCTGCAGATATAAAAAATCTGACGGAAGTAAAATTGTTCAGAATGCCGAGATCTATGGAAGAAAATCAGAAAACCCGTCTCAGAGTTACAGCCCTTTTTCCGTAAAATTTTCAGAATTTATGCATTTTTTATTGTTTTTTCTCAAAAACTGTAACAGATAGAGGTGAAGTATTAATTGGAAAAATGTTCAGCATATCAAGATCTACATACTCTGAAATTTTGAAGAAAATCCAAATGCCTGTGTAGAAGTTATTGACTGTTTTTCACCATTTTTTTCAATGCCGTATGGTTATGGGATATTTCCCTTTAAATTCTGTTTTCAAATCTTCTTTTTGGTTTAGTTTTCTCTTTTAAGTTTTATAGAAATTCCTTGCCACCACTTTATTAACAATAAGTATTTGTTATATACTCAAGAGCAAAAAAGTATTTTTGTACAAATTTTTACATTTTTTGCAAAATACTTCCATAATCTTTACTTATTTCACATTTTGATAATTTTTGTATATACATGTATATTGTGTCCACAATGAGTAATGCCTGCCTATCTTTCAAAAATCATTTTCAAGAAAACCTGTATGAAATAGCATCTTGGCTACATATATATAAATGACTATTTAAATGACCTGGCCATGCTATGGTGAGTTGCTGCTATCACTACGGAGATGTCTGTCTGCGAAAATTTTACAATCAAACATCTTCTCTGAAACCGCTGAGCCAATTGGAACCAAACTTGGTCACATTAGTCCTTAGATGGTCCCCTATAAAGATGTGTCCAGCAAGTCAACGACCACAAGTGGAATCTTTGTCGAAAAATGGACCCTATATTCAAAGTCCTTAGATGGTCCCCTATAAAGATGTGTCCAGCAAGTCAACGACCACAAGTGGAATCTTTGTCGAAAAATGGACCCTATATTCAAAGACCTCGTCTGAAACTACTGGGCCAATTGGAACCAAACTTGAACAAAATGCTCTAGGTGGCCCTTTTTAAAAAATGTCTGGCAAGTTTGTATCATATCCAGGATTGCCGCCAGCGGGGAACACGGTTTTCACATTGGACCCTATGGGAAAGCATTCAAAATTCTTCTTCTCAGAAACCACTGTGGCAATAGGAACCAAACTTGGTCACAATAATCCTTGGGTGGTCCCGTTTAAAATTGTGTCCGGCAAGTCCGCACTTCATCCAAGATGGCCGCCAGCGGGGAACTTTGTCGAAAAATCTTCTCCTTTGAAAATACTGGGCCAGTTGGAACCAAACTTAGTCAAAATGGTCCTTAGGTGGCCCCTTTTAAAAATTGTGGTCGGCAAGTCCACGTCATATCCAAGATGACCGCCAGTGGGGAACGTGGTTTTAAAATTGGACCATATAGGAAAACATATTCAAAGATGTCTCCTATGAAAGTGCATAGCCAACTGGAATCATACTTGATCACAATGGTCCTTACTTGGTCCCCTTCATAAATTATGTCCGGTATGTCCGCATGGCATCCAAGATGGCAGTCAGCAGGGCCACGCATATTGTTTAATCTTGGACCCCATGGGAAATCATTCAAAGATCTCCTCTGAAAATACTAAGCTGATTGGAACCAAAGTGAGGCACAATGATCCTTAGATGGTATTATTCAAGAAAGGCGACAGTCGGTCTACGCCCCATAAAAAAAACTGCCTATGGGGGACATAGTTTAATTTTGGATCATATAGCATCAATGTCTATCAACAAAATACAAAAATGCTGTACACGTGTTTCAAGGAGTAACCTCTCATCAGCAGCATTAAAATCAAATAATATGGAAAGCCATAATCAAATAATTGTAAACAAAGAAGTACTCGTTACCAAAACTATCGAAATAGGAAGCCAAATCCAGTACTAAGGACATCCACCGAGTGCCATACACGGAATGAAGCCGTAGTATTTCTAACGGGTTAGAATTTTGATACAACGGTAAATTTCTATAAATCGCTAGGTAAATTTTCGTGCCAGACAAGTCTGACTATTGGACTTGTGAATACCCTCGGGGACCTCTGGTCCACCAGCAGTGGCATCGGTCCAATGGTTTCAAAATACAAAAATACCAAAGTTGCAAAAATGAACAGTAAATTTAGTTATGCTGTACACGTGTTTCAAGGAGTAACCTCTCATCAGCAGCATTAAAATCAAATAATATGGAAAGCCATAATCAAAAAATTGTAAACAAAGAAGTACTCGTTACCAAAAATATCGGAATAGGAAGCCAAATCCAGTACTAAGGACATCCACCGAGTGCCATACACGGAATGAAGCCGTAGTATTTCTAACGGGCTAGAGAATTTTGATACAACGGTAAATTTCTATAAATCGCTAGGTAAATTTTCGTGCCAGACAAGTCTGACTATTGGACTGGTGAATACCCTCGGGGACCTCTGGTCCACCAGCAGTGGCATCGGTCCAATGGTTTCAAAATACAAAAATACCAAAGTTGCAAAAATGAACAGTAAATTTAGTTATGCTGTACACGTGTTTCAAGGAGTAACCTCTCATCAGCAGCATTAAAATCAAATAATATGGAAAGCCATAATCAAAAAATTGTAAACAAAGAAGTACTCATTACCAAAAATATCGAAATAGGAAGCCAAATCCAGTACTAAGGACATCCACCGAGTGCCATACACGGAATGAAGCCGTAGTATTTCTAAAGGGTTAGAATTTTGATACAACGTTAAATTTCTATAAATCGCTAGGTAAATTTTGAAAATGAGACCCTTAAACGTTGGGATTATTTTGACTTATTGTGTCAGCCATGGCCCGGGTGAGCGATACAGGCTCTTGAGAGTCTCTTGTTCATATAAGCCACTACGAAAGACAACTGTAACACACTCAAAGATATTTATCTGTTTGAATCGATATCCTCTCAGAATCAATTAAAATTACATAGATATGTTTTATTATCGAGTAAGAACTTTTCTTTTGATTATATCTGTTGATAAAGAATTCGATCGTAAAATTGTTCATGCCATCAATATGTATGAATTCTCGTTTTTCAGTCTATTCATGTTGCATTTTTATTACTTGTACGTATAAACATTCAAGACTCTGTTTGTTGCAGTGACATTACAATGGAAAAATCATCTTGGGTTATTCCACAAATGAAAGAATTTTATTCAACTTTTATTATTATTGTTATTATTTGCAATTCACTACTCGTCAACACCGGACTTGCTACAACGTGTGACATTACTCCATTTCATTGGGGAAAATATGCAAACTGCTCATTTCGGTCTATGACAGATATACCAAGTTTTATTGATCCTGCCAGTTTTATTGTTCTGTAAGTAAATTGAAAATTATAGGGTCTGTTAGTCTCGTCATGTGGCAAATAGAATTCAGCATAAAATTGTAATTTGGAAATTTTTCCCGGCTAAAATTGACGTTTATAGATTATAACGTTTAAATTTTTGCTTTGCTGGAAACGTCATACCGTATAGCGGGTTATTTTCGCGGGTCAAAAATTTCGCAGATTTGAATGGAAAATGTATGCCAACAATTTAAGCGTTTTAAATTTTCGCGGATTATCAAACATCCTATATATATCCTAAGGATACATAAAATATTCGCGGATTTTATTTTCGCGATTTAAATCCATCCGCTAAAATTAAAACCCCGCGAAAATTACCTGCTGTACGGTATATTGTCGTGCAAAATATCATTTCCTTGTGAAGTTTTCAAAATGAACGATACTCACAGGCCATATTGGTGTCTTGTGACAACGAGAATACACGATAAAATGGTAATTCGAAAACGTTTTCCGCCAAAACATGACTTTAAATAATATATTATTACGTTTTAAATTTCATATATGTTGTGCATCAGTAAGTAAGTAAGTAAATGCTTTACTTAGAGAGGGTGACTCAATTAGAACTTGTCTAATTTTCATTGAGACCCTTTTATAATACAAATATAAAATACAATAATACAAAAATACACATGATATCATATTTTTACCATTTTAATTTAATAAACCTGATTTGACTACTAAAGAGTCTACAAAAAATAAGAAAAACTAGATTTGCAATTGCAAGCATTAGCTTATGTCGCCCTTAGCAGCAAGTTTGTTTCCATCTTGTTCGAAGCATTAAAATCTACCTAGAAATCAATTTTCATTGAATTCCGACAAAAGTTGAAATTTTGACGTAATTTGGCGGCCATCTTGAAAACAGCAGCTATTTTGAAAATTTTTTGTCGGTGCACGCACATTTCCTTATGGTGATCTAACTTTGTGCCAGGTATGAATGAATTCTGTCCAGGCATCTTTGAGAAAATAGGTGGACAAAAATCTTTGAAAGAAAGAAAGAATAATGATTAACACATGCAAACACAAGTCACCCAAACCAGATTCCATTTGAAAAATGATGTGTTTATATTTACCACAAATGACTGTAATAATGTGATCTGAAATATTTGTTTTTATTTCAAATGTAAGAATTAGTATCTTAAGCTCATTATGGTTTCGTCTACCAGTGCTAGTAGTGCTTTGATTCACAGGTCAAAATATTTCTGGATTGCGTCAGAAAGAAAAAACATTATAATGTTTTAATTACTTGTAAACATCGGCAATAGAAATAGGTTTCTATTTTGAAAATTTTATTATCAGTTAATAATTCCAATTGCTATTGCAACGTCCAATTCCAACGTCACGAACAACAAAGAAGTTATGTTTCTTGCCCATCAATACGCTCCGGGGAAAATAGTGCAGTATATGCTGACGTTAAATTCAGCGGAAACATTGTTTTAGGTTCAAAGGATTGGAATAATAAGAAGTATACGTAATTTTAGAGGATTTGGTGGATGTGTAAACGCGGTATTTCACTCACACACTCTACATAAATTTAATGGAAATGAAATGTCACAATCAAGAATAATTCTTGCAGCCCTTTTTGAATCTTTAAGATTTTCTCTGAATATTTTTCGGTATACTTGACCAAACAGTACTACAGTAATCTATGTATTGTAATATATAACTATTGTAAAAGAGCTCTTTTACATGTGGTGGTAGATATTCTTTGATTTTATACAAAAGAGTTATTTTAGATGATGTTATTTTACATATTCGGATTACTTTCTCTTCCCAATTTAAATTTTCATCTACGTATACACCAAGCAATTTGAATGAATCAACATGTTCAAGAATATTCTCATTTATTTGAATATTTAACTCTGGTAACATGACGACTTCTTTTGAGGCTAGAGCCATACATTTAGTTTTTTCTGCATTGATTATCATGCTATTATTCTGGTACCATTTTTCAATATTTTTAATATTATTTGTAGGGTATCATTTATACAATGGTTTCATCGTAACAGTGTAGAGTAGAATCATCTGCATATAGATCCAAATCACATTTTTCAACATTAAGAGGCAAATCATTAATATAAACTATGAATACTGATCCCTGAGGAACACAATGTCCTATTTCATTTCTTTAAGATTTGATATTACCAAAATGAACTTCTTGTTGTCTATGACTTAAATATGACTTTAACCACACTAATGCCGTTTCCCAAACCTTATAAGAGTTTAAGTGTATCTAACAATAACATCGAGAGCGAGATCGAGAGCTTTACTGAAATCTATAACTACGTTACCAACTATTTCACCATCATCAAGATGTTTTAACCATTCATCTACTAATTTGGAGCAGTCTGGCAGGAATAACCACGACGGAAACCTGATCACGCTATAAGCAGTAATTTGTTACTATTTAAGAACTCATATAGCTGTGAACAAATATAATACTTTCAAAAATTTTAGAAATGGTATACATAAAACAGAAATAGGTCGATAATTTGAAAGTTTATCCTTTGCACCTCCTTTATATTTGGGGAACAGTGTAGCATGCTTTAATGTGTCTGGAAAGCAACAACTATCTATGCCTTTATTTATAACGAAAGTTAATGAAGGTGTAATTATTTCTGCACTTAATTTCAATATTCGTGGTCCGATTTCATCCAGTCCTGCAGATTTATTTGCATTTAAATGTTTTAATTGCTTGTAAACATCGGCAATAGAAATAGGGTTTATTTTGAAAATTTCATTATCAGTTAATAATTCCAATTGCTATTGCAGCGTCCAATTTCATTGCTCAACGTCACGAACAACAAAGAAGTTATTTTCTCGATAAACGTTTCTTGTCCATCAATTTTTACGCTCCAAGGAAAGTAATGCAGTATATGCTGACGTTAAATTCAGCGAAAACATTGTTTTATGTTCAAAGGATTGGAATTATAAGAAATAAACGTAAATTTAGAGGAGTTAATTGATGTGTAAACGCGGTCTTTCCCTCACAAACTCTACATAAAGTCATTCGGACTATTCAATTTGTGAGTGAGTCGGCTGCGTTTACACATCGATAAACTCCTTCAAACTATAATAATTCCCGGAAGAAGTTTTGAAAATAAAAGACACTTACAGACCCTGTTATTAAAATAACAAGGCATTGTATATAACCGTTGTAACTACCGACACCCTATTTCAGTTCGGTCTCATTAGGGACAGCAAGGTCGGTAAACATTTCCTTGCAAACTGATACGATTTTCAAATCGGTAAGTATACCAAAATAATTGAAAAAAATTATCTAAAGACAATTAAGATATTACCCCTTTCAAAGGATAGATATCTTCAAATTCGAATTTTACTGCTACCTTAAGTTACAATGGAACCGCAAACCAGACTGTGGGGTCATTATGTAACTTGCCTTTGTTGAAAACAGTCAAAGTCGAGATAGGAGGTGTCTTTTTCTATAAAATGGCTTCCCGTATTGGGTTTTCTCTCTGTACCAAGTAGTCACATATAGTCAAAGTGGAGATAATTTTATACACAGTACCAAATCAATACCAAAAGATGCTATCTATATGCTAATTAAAATAATCTCTACTTCTAATTTGGAACAGGAAGATAACCGACAAATGTTTCTCAATAAACAAATTACCTGACACATGTTATTCTCATCAGCTTTTGTTCGCTAATTTGTCATGCAACTAATCAGTATTTGTTCTCTCGGAATGATTTTGTTTAATTTTATTTCCTGGTGATAATAATTACGGTAAATATATCATGTTTTACTCTTTTGTACATGGCAGATTTTCCTAATTACTGTAACGGATCGCATCAGTAAAACATCTCTACACATAGATGAGCATGATATACATGTACCCTTTATAAGTGTCTGTGTACCTTAGATGAAATAATGACATGTTTTTACATGTTTTACAGTAATCTAAGAAATAATCAAATCACAGACCTGCCAGTTGGTGTGTTGGATGTTTTTCTTGATCTCCGAGAATTGTAAGTAATGAAAATTGTAGAAAAAGTGATGCATCAGTTCTGGTCTTCCAAAATTTTTGGTTATTATCTGTTTTATCAATACTGATGAAGAGCAACAATAAAAGCGTTGTTCCTTTGCTTGTTTTTTACCATGTATTTGTAGAGACTTTGTCTCATGTGCATTTACTCCATATCCTTTTATTCACCATAAGCTGTCACAAATCACAGACCTGCCAATTGGTGTGTTTGGTGTTTTTGCTGATATTCGAGAATTGTCATTTACTTTGCATTGAAAGATCTTTTCCACTCAAACCACTGAGCCTACTGGGACCAACCTTGGTCATAAAAGTTGTTCTTGGGTGATTTTTATACCTCATCAAAGATGGTCGCCAGTGGGAACATGATTCAACATAAGATCCCACGAGAAATTCATTTAAAGATCGTCTAGGAAAGTATTGTTCCAACTTGAGCATAATTTGGTCACAAGAGTCTTCAAAGTTTATATTCGTACATCATCAAAGATGGCTGCCACTCGAGAACATAGTTCAGCATAGGACCAAAAAATCGTCGCTTCTAAAATTGCTTGATGGATAAAAAAGTCCAGAGGGTTTGTAATTGTTATCCAAGACGTCAGTCAGCCGACAACGTAGAAAAAGACTTTATAGGATTAAAGCATTCAGAAGTCTTCTCAGAAAACCTATTGCTGCAAAACTTTTTATTTACATTTCCATTATATTCTAATAAACAAAAAGGTTGTTTACAAAAACCTTATTGGTCCAGACCAAAAAGGGGCCCTGTTGTAACATGTCTCTCTGTCTTATAGTGCAAACAGGGAGAGAAATTCCATATGTTAAACATTCAGCAATTTTACAACACATATTAAAAATCATAACAGAAGATTATAGCTAGATTTTATGAAAAAGAAAGGAAATGGGGTTAATGTCAAGGAGGCAACATTCAATCTCCAGGTTAAAATGACCCAAAACAAAACATCTAGGGGTCACATATTCGATATACATGTATTTATTACACTGATAAACAATATGCATGGTTTACTCACACAGGTGCACTAAGAATATCAATAAATCAAATATAATGTTAAATATATGATGTTAAGATCGTATTGAAAACTAGATCTCTATCAACTTTTACTAATAATTCGGTTTATTATATAGATAGCGGTGATTTATCGAGTTTTCTCAGTTAAAAAAATGTCATACTGTCATCGGTGAAAATAAAGGTTTACTAGTCACTGGATGACGTCTTAATGAAGCGACGTCACAATATCTTTTCATTGTTGTTGTCAAGTAAACCTCTGGCGTATTGAAATGAAAAAAATAATCCACATCTAAAATGTCGGTTTTTGAGTAGAAAATCTATATAATAAAAAGCATAACTAATCGGCCGTCATGAATATCAATAAAAATGTCACTCGTGTCGATCAACGCAGTGGATTTAACTCGTTGCAGAACAAGTTCTGCAACTCGTTAAATCCTTCTGCGTTGTTCGGCACTCGTGACATTTTTATTGATAATGACGACGGTCAATTAGTTATACTATAATTATGGATTTCCAAATGATTTGCGTTGATCTGAACTGAAGAAATTTAAGTTGTCGAAATGGCTATATGCAGAAACCAAATTTAAAGTAACTTCTGTATTTTGTATTTTGTTTGTTATATATACTATCATGTCAGTTAACTGCTAGTAGTCTCTTGTAATTTCATGTTTATGTCCCTATATTTAGTTCTTTCAGTTTCATTCTTCACAATTGACTCAGTCCTGTTGCCAACTGAATTTTACTGTTGTTACGATTGTTTTTTTTTATTTATCACATTGGCTATAGGGGGAAGGTTTGGGCCCAATAAAACTAATTTAACCCCGCCGCAACAGGTTTGCGCCTGTCCTAAGTCAGGAAATTTATTAAGCCTTTGTGTGTCTTGTCCTTTTATACGCCCGTCTAATGACGGGACGTATTATGGTATACCGATGTCCGATTGTCCGTCTGTCCGTCCGTTTCATATGTCGCGCTTTAACTTGATAACCCTTTGGCCAATTCACTTCAAACTTTATAGAAGTATTGGGTATGATAGCCTGACGATCTGTATACTTTTTTGTGAAATTTCGATTTTTCTTGCAAGAGTTATGGGACTTTATTCGTCAATTTTTAGGCAATTTTTCATATGTCGCGCACTAACTTGATAGCCCTTTGGCCAATTCACTTCAAACTTTATAGAAGTATTGGGTATGATGGCCTGACGATTTGTATACTTTTTCGTGAAATTTCGATTTTTCTTGCAAGAGTTATGGGACTTTATTAGTCAATTTTTAGGCAATTTTTCATATGTCGCGCTCTAACTTGATAACCCTTTGGCCAAATCACTTCAAAGTTTGTAGAAGTATTTGGTACTATGACCTGATGATCTGTATACTTTTTCTTGAAATTTTTATTTTTCTTGCAAGAGTAATGGGACTTTATTCGTCAATTTTAAGGCAATTTTTCACATGTCGCTCTCCAACTTGAGAACCATTTGGCCCATTCACTTCAAAATTTGTAGAGGTATTGGGTATGATGGCCTGACGATCTGTTTACTTTTTCTTGAAATTTCGATTTTTCTTGCAAGAGTTATGGGACTTTTTATTTGTCAATTTTAAGGCAATTTTAAACATATTGGCTTTACTTGACAATCTTTCTTCAAACTATGTAGAGATATCAAGCTTAATAGCCAGTTAAAGGTGCATTCTAAAATGAGAACCCCTTACCTAAATTACATAAGTGACGACGGGCGTATCATGCGACTTGGCGCAGCTGTTTATTTCTAGTTAGTTTACTTTATGTCTATAGGAGTCTAGGATGATGTTTATTTCGCTGAACTTGATTACTCTTTATTAAGGGCCGACTACGACCTGCCGTTGGGTGTGGGGTTTTGTCACCGTTCAGTGAAGATGTTATGGTGGCTTTGAGTTGTTATTACCCCCCTTTTGGTCGTTGTCTCTTTGACACATTCCCCGTTTTCTTTTTTTCTATCAAAAAAGGATAAATACCAGCTTATACAAAATAAACTTACACTTTAAAGCTAACCTTTTTTTTTAGAATTGTGCAAATACGGGTTTATCTAATAATATACAGTAATGAATTTAACTTTTAAGGCCAACAAAAACACCGCTTTATTATAAGCAGGACATATTTAAGCTTTGATATTTTGATTTATCATAAGCTGAACAGAATTTGTGATAGTTTTTATTTCTAAAAGTGTTTGCACTTAATTCGGCGTATTGTTTATACTTACACATTTCAGGAACCTGGGAAAAAATTATATAACTAGTGTTACCACAGGAATATTTGATTCTTTGACCAATTTATTATATCTGTAAGTATGGACCAAACAAATGTGTTGGTTTATATGTTTGTTTGTATTGGATTTTACTCCACTTTCAGCAGTATTTCAGTTATATCGTGAAACAGTGAAGTAAGCGAGAACCAAACCGTCAATCATAAATCGAACAATCTAGGCACAGCAGCAATATCAGAAACACCAAGAAACAAGGACAGAATATGAGTACGGGACACAGAAGAAAAAAAAATGAAGACATGCATACAGATGAAGAACACGGATCCACTAAAAAACCATGGACGAGATCAAGTCTACCGGTATAGTAAACATCTCCTGCTTCTTATGAGACACCCGCCGTGTTGAGCTGTAAACTCCGGTGGGAAGTCAAATCCGGTGGAGGAAAACAAACTTAAGCTGTAAAGGGATAGATCTGTTGTCATCTGGGAAACAGAATTAAGGTATAGCCTTGTAATAAGAACGGGAATACATGGAAATATAAAATTTTGGATCATTTGCTTTCTTGATGACTTTTTAGCTCATCTAACACGAATGGCCACCATAGGCTATTGCAATAACTTTGCGTCCGTTGGATATCACATTTTCACCATCTTCCCTCGAACCACTGGTATCAAATCTTATCTAACTTGATAGGAATGATAAATAGTAGGTTTCATTAGAAAAATATTTCTCATTTCTTTACCATCCGGCCAGGAGCGTAGTTTAACATTTGATCACATGTATACTAAGTATATGTCATTTTTATCATCTGCTCCATTTTTTTCATTTATTTCAAATTTAACTTCACTATTTGAGTGATGCAAAGAAGATCCGTAACAATGATTCCTTATTTTGTTCCGAACCTACAAAAAAAAAACATCGTAGAACAGTTTAATATTTTACACGTAAACCCTATGGTAAAATCATATTTTATCAACTCCTCTAAAACACTTTAAATATCATCATGTTAATTATTTTTTCTCAAATCAGACAAATATATGACTGCAATCGCGAAGTCAACTATAATACCAAAGCCAGTGGAAAAGTTATATTTCGATCATATGTTGAAAATTTAACCAATCTCTACAGGAATGAAATATATGCGGCCCCTCGCACAAATTCTTCACTCTTTGAGCCTGTTTTTTTCTGAAAGTAATAAATTGACTCGCAACAATAGGAAAATAGCTGTTCATAAAAAATATCATAATATTCTATGAACACAGCCAGCGAAATAATAAGAGATTTTAGTGAATTTAAAGCTGAGTATTGAATCCATTTCATTACGTTTTTTTTTCAAAATTAAATTACTTTAATATTGCGAAGTCATTTGATTTCAATAAAATGTTTCTTTTAAGCATTTTGGAAGAAAACCAGATAGGCATTGTTCCTAATGGAGTTATTGATTCCTTGTCAAATTTGAAGACTTTGTGAGTAAATTGTATGCCCTTTGCAGGTCCCAGAAAAATCTATGTTGTCTTTTCACTTCATTCACTATTAAGGGACGACCATTTGATTTTCGGGGGGGGGGGTGGCGATTTTGTAAATAAATCATTTAATCTTAGTACCAGTGAAAATATATATTTTAATTCTATTTGTCATGAAAATAAATATTTTAATCTTACTTGTCGTGAAAATAGATAAATTGATTTGGATTTGAAGAATACTTTTTTTGTAGCAAATGCAAATAGATATTAAGAATCTAACACCAGGGGAAGTGCGAGACAGGAGAATCTCAGACACCCAAGGGTAAGATTTCCATCTCGGACGAAGCTTGCTTAGTCCGAGATGATTGAAATCTTCCCCGAGGGTGCCTGAGATTCTCCTGTCTCGCATTTGCACAGGTGTTTGATTCTATTTCTTACTGTATTAACCCTACAATATACTAAAATCGTTACAAAAATATCGCCCCCTTTTCGTCTGTTTACACAAGGAGTTACGTCCCTTTTTGCAACGTCATAAAATCAGGAATGTATACCCGAGCGCACCATATTTTAAAAGACGATTTTTATCGTATTCTCCTGTGAAATTTTACTTCAAATGATATAGAAGGATTTACAAAAATCCTGAAAATTTTTCAGTACAAAGATCAC
>MJUU01046021.1:21881-74913 GCA_002080025.1 Modiolus philippinarum | reverse complement strand
ATACAGCTCATTAAAATTATTGTAGTTAGAGTTAACATATGTGTTATGGTCTCATGTTCATTTACTCCATATCCTTTCATAAAATAACAAAAAAAACGTAATTCAAAACTTGTATAAGATCTGCAATGCTATCAACAAAACAAAACAAGAGTTGACTGTTTGAAGCAACATTGAACCCCAATGTCTGAAAGATAAAAAATAACATTTTGAAAGCAATTATATCGATAGTTACTATTTCATAAAAGGAATTGTGAATGATCACGCATAATAAAATAACAAGATGAAATGTGTATTCAGCCTCAGACGCACTATGTGCAAGAGGACACACGACATAATAAAAACATACAAAAATCACATTATTTGTAATAACAGTTAGACCAAACAAATATTATTGTAGAGAAACAATATAGTATGCAAATTTATAAATGAAAATGACATATTGTACAATAAAAAAACAGCAAATGATATTATACTTCCTCTGAAATCAGTTCGAATGAATTTTAAAAAAGTGACGAGTGTTCCATGGAACACTTGTGTCGCCTGCACTACAGAAGAGTGATTTTTGGCCCAGTGTACATCTAAAATGATCTGTAAAAAGAAAATTTAAAGTACCACATAGGATAAATGAAAGGATATGGAGTGAATGTACATGTGACAAAAACGCACACGATACATAGAAAACTCCAGTTTATCAAGGACAGGACTTTTATTCCTGTCTACATCTTGATGTCGCCTGAGGGTCTAGATTAGGAGAAAAGCACATATTCTGCAGATTTTTTTCAGAATTTTAATTTCAGTTTTGGAAGCTTAAGGATTAAAAAACTGAATTAACAAATTAGCTATGCTAGCTTGGCAAACCTCTAAAATCTGTAAAAACAAAAGTTTAAGTATAATGTGCATAACCAGATCTGATAATCAACATACATGTATACTGAAAGTTTGTTAGAATTTGACAGACAGTTGTGAAGGAGTCAAAGATTAGCAAACCGAATTAACAAATGAGCTATTTTGACTCCGTGAACGTCTAAAATATGTAAAATCAAAATCTTAAGCATCATGTGCGCAATTATATCAGGTGATCAACATATTCTGAAAAGTTGGTTAGAACAACACATCCTGCAAGTTTGGTTAGAATCTGACTTACAGTTATGATGGAATTGTAGATTAACAAACCATATTAACATTTGGATTATTTTTGCTCGGTGAACCTCTAAAATCTGCAAAATCAAAATTCTAAGTATCAGGTGCACAACTACACCAGGTGAGCAACATATCCTGAAAGTTTGGTTAGAATCGGACTAGCAATTTAAAGGGGTTGCGGATTCAAAAACCGACAGACTATCAAATAAGCAATTTTGGCTCTGTGAACCTGTAAAATAAGTAAACCCAAAATTCTAAGTATCAGGTGAACTACTACACCAGGTGAACAATATATCCTGAGAGTTTGATTGGAATTGGACCAGCAGTTTTGAAGGGATTGCGGATTCAAAAACCCAAAGGACTATCAAATGAGCAATTTTGGCTCTGCGAACCTCTAAAATAAGTAAAATCAAAATTCTAAGTTTCAGGTGCACAATTACATAAGGTGAACAACATATCTTGAGAGTTTGGATGGAATCGGATGAGCAGTTTTGAAGGAGTTGCGGATTCAAAACCGACAGACAACGCAGGACGACGATCTCTATGTGTCGACTCTGCTTACAGTAGGCGACACAAAATTGGTACCTAAATTATTCACTATCTCTAATGAGGATGGGCTAAGGATGTAAACTAATTTTACATTTTCATTTATATCGAAATATCAAAATATCCCAGTTACCATAAATTTAGTAAACTGAAATGCACGTGCTGAAATGCACAGACAAAATTGATTAGACATTTGATCAAACAAATAGTACAAAAATGTACTGCTCTACGTCCAGGTTAATACAAATGTGTATATTACCATTCTACGGAGAGGGTTGTCAAGTTCTTATCAGGGGAATCATAATGTCATTTTCTCTTTGTTTATTGTACATTATAATAATTTTCATTATTTTTGTTAATATATAGTAACATACATAAACATAAATTGCAGGTAAGTGAGAACAGAACCGTCGGTCAAACGAACGAACAATCCAGGGACAACGGCAACATCGGGAACACCAAGAAACAAGGACACAACATGAGTACAGGACAAAAAAGAAATATGAAGACACACATACAGATGAACAACACGAACCCAATGAAAACCATGGCCGAGATGGGTTATAAAACTCATCACATTTATTAGTCTAATTTGATTTACTATTTCCAAATAATATAAAGATCATATGACATCTGATTTTATACCTAACTATCGATCTTTTCAAGAGCATATGATGTTCTTTTTTCTATAAAATATGACCTGTTGTCACCTTTACTTTTTTATAAGGTGGATAACCTTTAAGACTGGTCGCCGTATACCTACTCAAATCTGACTGTGTCTGATAGGTCTCAGCAACGTATGTCTACTTAAATATCTACTTTAATACGCTCAGATTAATACGGAAATTAGTTTATATCCCAAATATCATTATTTTCTTTTTAATTATACAACAAATAAATATATAACTCTAAACCCCAAAAATACTAACTAATATTTTCTTTAATACGAAAAATCGTTCCAATTACAGTTTTTACCAAGACTAACGGACACATTCCTTAACCTTCCACGTATTAAAATAGCATCGTTTATCACAATCTAGTAGTAAGAAACTAAGACTGTAAAAAAAGCTGTTGAACATACACGAGAGCATGAGGTGAAAATTGACAAACACACAATACGGCAATTGTCAATATAGTTATATTCATGAAAAAATGTTTATTTGTTCAGAAGCAGGAATCTCTGTTTTTTTTTTACTTT
Source organism: Modiolus philippinarum (assembly GCA_002080025.1). Classification (NCBI taxonomy): domain Eukaryota; kingdom Metazoa; phylum Mollusca; class Bivalvia; order Mytilida; family Modiolidae; genus Modiolus; species Modiolus philippinarum. The sequence goes on along the minus strand of MJUU01046021.1, from coordinate 72,029 downwards.
AGTATTGTGTTGTCCTAAATTGGGTTCCTTTATGCAATTGCAATTTCATAGTCCGTATATTTCAGTCACAGTACATATGATTTATGCAGTAAAAGTCTGAAAATCTTACACTATGTTGCAAACAATAGCAATATGTAAAAACGCTTTATTATTGTTCTTCCTCTGAAATAAGCATAAAAATTATTAGTATCTTTATTTGCACAAATAGATCCTAACGGGTTAAAGCAAAAACATAAAATAAACAATGACATACAATAAATGTATCATACAAATAAGTAAAAACATAAAATAAGCAATAACATATTCAATGATGCTTGGCAGGGCGCATTTCATTTGGGCACATTTTAAAAAGTAGGGGTATTTCATTTTGGCGCAGGAAAAGTATTTCAAATGGGCGCATAATATTTCACACAGGTAAATACAGGTAAGTGATATACGTTACTGGTAAATATACATATACGGAAGAAGGACATTTTAGTGAAAATAAATTTGATTGTAGTGGACATTTTAGCAAGAAAAAAATGTGTACATTTTAGCGAATTAAAATTAAGTTACTTGTAAAATATTAAATTATCCTGTTCAAATCCTACTTCAACTTGCCCGTGTTGAATACTGAGGGCTGACAAATCTGAAGAGTTGTTGTATTTATAGATTATTACATGGCAATTTTCACATTACACCCTTTATCAGCTCAAGGTCGTAATATCAGCCCGAAAGCCGTCAGGCTCGAGGAATAATTTCATGATACATCGGCAAACGAATACCAAAGAAAGAACGAGGGCTTATGAAGGATGTGATATGAATCAAAGCTCCGATGGAGCTGAATCTCGAAGCCGTGGCAAAACTTCGTAGTCATCCAAAGAACTGCTGCATACGTCTGCATGTATTAAGTTATTCCGTAATAGGTGAAAATAATCGGATTTTGTGTGATTTGGCATAGCGATTTCATTGCTATAAATATATTCATTACACTGTCACAGGTAAACTGTTATTTTAATCTATGACAAATTACTGCGCGACAGGTTCGTTGATCCGAGACGCAATAGAAAAAAAACGAGTAATTTGATAAACATGCATATTGTTTTCAATTTAATATAACAACACCGTATTCAACTCAAGAAAATGAAGAAATATAACTTAGAAACACAATGTAACGATTTTGAAAGAAACTTGCGCACTATATTTTATCGGAAGCACGAAGATCGTCTTTTAGAGCTGTCAATAGGTGATTTTTTCTTGTCACTTTAACATCTCTCCAGCCATTTCATGGCTTCGAGATAAAAATGACATGTTGGAATATTTTTTTCAAATACTTCAACCGAAAATGAAATTTTCAGCTGAAAAGTATAATTTTCCTTATAAAATGTAGTTAGTGTTTGTATTTGTTATTATAATTTATTTGATCTGACGATGTCATGTGCAATGTTTTTTACGGAAATACACGAACCTGCGTGTGATAAAGCTTCCGAGTAGTAACGGAAAGACATGCGATGATTATCGGAAGCAGTTAACAGCCCGCTTCGTCAATTTTTGTTGAAATCATTTTGCTTTATCTAAGTATATGATTAAATACCACTATTTGCATTGTTTAAATTATTATACTTCACATCATCACGGGGTAAAAAGTCTAGTTTAAGTTTTGGTTGGATGAAAAAAAATAAGTCGAAAGTGGTTGGCGTTGAGACGGCTGGACTTAAACAAGTAGACTTACTAGTATTTCATTTTTTAATGCTTTAGAGTTCTTAAATACATATCCATTCCTCGGTCATGTGTCAAACGAGAACGATGGCCTAAACATTACAGGTAAATCATTGATGAATTCGTTCACAAATCGAGTCAAACTACGTCCATGCATGAAAGTTAATACCATACATACTGAGACGAAGGATGCAAAAGCTAACAAGCAAGTGCCGATGATTTCTTTGATGTGTATATGAAAAATGTGACTTGTATATCTCGAGATATAATGTAAACATGGTCTTATATAGAAGAAAATGAAGACTAAATCAATAGTGGTTGGATAACAATAATATAGGTAAAAATGGTTGGATGCAACACATTTTCGTTTAGGCCATAATAATACTACAAATACTAAGTTTTATCCCTCCAATAACCAATGAAGGGATATGGAGTAAATGCATTTGAGACAATTCTCTATAAATACATGGTAAAACCAAGCAATCGAACAACGCTTTTATTATTGTTCTTCATCTTGAAGTCACCATGATGCCTTCAACAATCGGAGCTTTGCTCATTACCTCACAGTAAGCTCAAGGCGGCCCCTAGCACCGGTTTTAACGGAATTCATTGCTAATATCGTTTTTTAAAGTAATTGCATCCATTATTTTATAGTTAGCATAAGAAAACATGACGAAAACCCGTGCGCTCGTCTCAGTTACCCAGCGCGCGCTTCCAAAGATTGACCAATCAAAAACCCAGCAACAGTGATGTAGATTATTTGTTCGTTAAAACTGGGAGGTATATCTTGGTGAAGCTGTCTCTGCCCATTCATTTACACGCTTATAAAATCTACAGAACATTGGATTCAGCTTTATTCCATTAAGAATCTAAAATGATTTTTTCGTATGGCGCGTAAGCGGAGCTGGGGAACGGATATTTGCGACAATAAGACGTTCGATTTACCACCCCAACACAAATCATTATAAACAATCAGGTTTTCTTAATTTTAATGCAATCACTCAAGATATTTTTATTTCACTGGTAGTGACAACAAAATACCGATGTAACTGAGAATTTTCTTTCTGCATGTTCGCAATCCTTTAACTTACATAGAGAACAAATTATCAATTGATGGAATCTAAATAGGAAAGCCAAAGTCATCTAAGGAAAGGGCTTTACAAGAGGGAGAAACTCCTTCGTTTTAAAGAAAAGTCTTTTAAATTTAGATATTTTAGGATTCCAAATAAAACCGGTTTTCGGGCCAGCACGGAAGTACTGACTACTGGGTTTGTGAATACCCTCGGGGACTAACAGTCCATCAGCAGGATGCTCTAAGTCACGACGGTAAATCGTGAACTTACTCAATGAAAATTTGGACGTCATTGCACAAACATGATTGCATTAGAATAAGTTCGATAAATTGTTTCTATGAGACACCATTCTTGATAAAACTAGAGAATGTGTCTACATTATACGACAATAGGAAACCACTATCGCATGCCCTGTTTACAAATTATTCCCAATAGCCTTTTTCAGTAAGTGTTGTTATCTAGATTGGAACTCTCTTGTCAAGAGAGGGTACAACACCCTTGTCTTCCGGTATTCATCATACATTCATAGCATTTGGAAATGCTTATATGTTAAAATAAAGATTATCATATAAAAACTGTAAATAGAAATCTAAAATAACAAAATTATAAAATTTAGAAACCATTATATCTAAAAATTATTAAATTTAACGAATATTTATATTTTTTAACATGATTAAGTACAAAAATTAAAAATGATGTTATCAAAAATGTAATAATTATTGGTCAATTAATTGATTGTTACTAAATGCCTAAAACTGAAATGCGGACCTTTCTTTTTTCTTTTTTTTTTGAAAAAGCCTATAGATAACTTGGCCTTAGTCAATCGGGCGTAACAGTTCCCAGTCACTGAACTGAGATGGAATCATGAGTCCCTTCAATTACGATAAAAATAGAAGAAAACTAATTTTTACCAAAGTCACTTAAGCATGAAATGTAGATCAAAGAGACAATCTACAAAATACCCAGTATATTCTGCAGAACTATCAAATATTTACCAATTGACCAAATTTCATTTTTTTTTCACTTAATAGTTTCTGAGAAATGGACCTAACATACACATTGCATAGTTTCACGGAAGCTTAAGATGCAGGTCAAAGTGACATACTGCCGATCAGACAATGTTGTAAAGAGGTTACTCTAAATGCAAAAAAAATAAAAAAATTGACAAAATATTGACCGGCTTGATAAACCGGAGGCAGTATCAAAACAAGTTTGATAACCCGTCCTACATTATGGCATGAATATAAAGAGCTTGTGATTTTAAGAATTGAGGGACGGAATGAAGGAAAAATGACTTAAGTACTAAGCCGTAAACCGATAGTACTACTGACAGTTCGAAAATGTATCCCACAATATGGATATGAAAAGAATATGCCAAATATCAAGTTTGTATCATTTACCCTTGTTGAGAAAAGCTTGCCAAAAGTTGTGACGGACGGAATGAGGGACACTGGTAAAACAGTATTCCCCTCCTCCTTCCAATCGGGGGTATAAAAATCATCGATAAAAGGGACAACCTGCCTTTTTCGAAGCAGAGTATAACTACATTGTAGAATATAATTATACATATATACAATGAAAGGATATAGAATAAATGCGCATGGGTCAAAGTCAATACAAATACATGGTAAAAACCAGCAATGCTTTTATTGTTTTTCATCTTGAATTCACCATGAGGCTTTCAAATACAATTTATTAAATAACAATATTACTGAACAGAGCTAGGTGTGAAGAGCCGAAGTCCATGCGACAAAAGGAAAAATCGGGCGGACACGTTTGAAGGTTCGTATTTGGTTTTAAGAGATTCTCGCATCCACCCAAAATTGTTTTGTCCCGGTTGAATCCAACCATGAAAGGTTTTAGTCTAAGGTTTTATATGTTTATATGACAGGCTGTATGAATATAGGTTATAAAAGTTGAAAACCGGCTTTAACGTTTCCAAATCTACCTTCAATGTAAATCAAATCACTTTAGATAAAGGATTCTAATAAATTCTAACGAATATGACATATAAACAAAACAACGGTAGCTGCATTTGACGTGATTTGTAACAAAAACAAGATAGTTTTTTGCAAAAATCATTGCGGCCCGAGAAAGCCTTTCACGATAGCTAAAGAATGGGCATATTCGTTAAACTTTAGATTTTTATTTACCTTGACGTGTGATGTTGTTGTGTTTTTCCTCGAATCCAACCGGAAACCGCATTATTTTATTGCATCCATCCAAAAATGAAACTAGACTTTATACCCCGTGATCATACAGGTAAAAATACAGGTACATTAATCATGCGCCCAAATGAAAATTTTTTATTTGCGCCCAAATGAAGTTTTTTTGCGCCCATTTGAAATAAATTTTGCGCACAAATGAAGTCACAATGCACCCAAATGAAATGCGCCGAATTGGTAAGATTGATTTGTCACTTGGAGAGCAACAACTAGTCACGATATTAATGATGTTATTGCTAATAAGCTTTAAAGTATTAACTCACATCTCAGAAAATGAACTCGACTCGGAAGCAATGATCAGCAAGAAAATTGCACCACTTGGGGTCAACGCAATACAAAACATAAAATGAACAATTATACGAAATAAAGTAACAGACGACTCTGGACAATATATCAATTCAACAGATTGTTTCAGAAAGGCACATACTGCCGTTGAAAGGGTTGAGTTTGGATTTAGAATGAGATAATTTTTTTTTAAATTTGGTAAAATTTTCGAAATTTGAGAATTTGATGTATCTGCTTTTAAGAATTTACTCGCATTCCCAGAAATTACATTTCACAGAATATTCGTTATTGTTGTGGTAGTAAGGTAATTAAAACATGAAGATAACACGAAACATCTACAATTGCAGAAAATCACAATCCACAACGGGACTAAAAAACACAAATAAAGACAAGAGACAAGCGTAAAGAACGAAAGGAACTCGGGATAGTAGGACTCGGTACCGGCACCAGAAAAAGCTTGTCATAGGGGTAAAGCCTTTCCTAATTTATTGCCTCGAACGATTTTGATGTCTTGACAGAAAATTACAATGTTTCTACTTTTCAAGTAAGGTAGGAATTACACAGTGGACTCACAGTTGATAACTGGACAAACATTTTTCCGAAATCTGAAATTCTAGATTGATTTCTAAGAAGACTAACAGAACAACAAGCACTGACACATAGTGAGTCATGATAAAAAGTTATTATATGCTTTTAAGTGTTACATCAACATGAACATGCTGGGGCCATGATGCTTAGACCACGTGTCCCTATAGAACAAGACAAATACCAAAGAGTACTAGATGTTACAAAAGTGAAGCGAAATGCAAGAATTAACATTGTGTATATTAAAAGAAAGATGTGACGCGGGGTATCTATTCTCCCATTTCCGACATTTAATGGACCTTTTTTTCCTTTTCCCTGCAAATTTTTGGCCCATCTGCTCAATTCCCAATTTATTTTTTCGTTTTTCCCACTTTCCACTTGCTTTTTGTTTTCCCAATTCCTTATTGTTTTCGTCATTTTTCCCATCGCCCAAAATTTTAACAACTTTTTCCAATTTCTCCAAAAGTGTGTCACCCTTCTCTTCGAATCAATTCAATTCTTCACAGTGTCTCTTGCTTAATCTTGTCTAGGCGTCTCATCTATAGGTCGCCATATCACAAGAATTGACATGAAAACACAAACGAGAATACGGGACTTTCGGGATAGGAACTCTTGTGTAGTTGAAGGCAAATAGATGGTGTGGTGTAACAGAACAGAAATTCCATCATAATATCTATTCAAGATGGATAAATTATTCTAGAATATCTTCTCCAATTGAACAAGTATTACACTATTTGTTCCTTACGGAATACACATTTGAACCAATTTAATTTGAACCGAATGTGAACTTTTGAGAGCAAAAGTCGTTACCCCGGTTGTCTCTTCCTCCTTTATTTCTTTCTACTTTTCCTTACATTTTTGTTGAATTGATTACCCTGTTCTCGTCCTGATATAGCTGAAATATCGCTCAATGGACATTAAACTCTAACTAATCAATCAATCAATCATAGACATATACAATGTGTTTGAGTCCTATTTTTCTTGTACAATTTTTTAATTTTGTGCAGAATCTAAGCAAAAATTGACAAAAGTAGCAATAACATTGTCTAGACGAAGAACAACAATAAAAGCGTTGTTTCTTTGCTTGTTTTTACTATGTATTTGTAGAGACTTTGTCTCATGTACATTTACTCCATATCCTTTCATTTACCATTGACCTTTATGTGTGAAGATTTTAATTTATTTTCTTCCCTGACTTTAACTTATTGGCAAATATTTTGATTTTCATTTTTTTAGTATATTGATTTCCCTTTCTAGTTCAATGTACCAGACAAAATACCAAGTCTTATTTGATCAAAAGCAATTTTCATGGGGAAAATGAAATTTTCAATTTTGATGACTGCGACCTTAATTTTGACCTTCTTTCTCCATAATCAAAAGCGGATTTTATTTTTGTTAGGTACCTTAAGCATATCAAAGTTTCATTATAATTGGATGTAAACTTTAAGAGTTATCATTAAAAAAACCTGTAGTCTGTCTGTATTTGGATTTATTTATATGTTTGTTATACTATAGAGATGTTGGATAGAGGAGGTTTGGATACAGATGAACTGCTTGTATACTTTACGAAAGGATATGGAGTAAATGAACATGAGACCATAAAACATATGTTAACTCCTTCTGCAATAATTTCAATAAGCTGTATGGTCATTTCGGAAATTAATTCCTCATCAGCAGCAACCTTGCTGCTGGCCTTTTCTAGTGAGTGTATGAAGTCCAGCTATCCGGACGAGTTATTATCGTTGTTTGTCTTTTATGTGTGTTTTTATTGTGTTGTTCACTTGTGGATATTATGGAATGTAATTTTGATTTTCGGTCATTGTAGTTGTTTACTGTTATCTTCACCTTTTTAAATGAACTGTTTCAGTTATCTTGCAAAAACCATTTGTGGACTTTAAAGAGTTATCACCAGGAAATCATTTTTCTATACTTTTCGATTAATTTTTAGACAATGAGGCCTTGACCTTTTACATAATAACGAGATCTTTTTTTAATATATCCAACAATATATCCAAGATTCATCTCAACTTTTACTTTAGATTTTTTTAAATTGGCGCTTCCCGTATCACCAACTATACTAAAAACGAATTAGATTTAATTTGTAAAATGAAATGCAATAACAAGAATCGAAGCAAGTATAAAACCAAAAATTACAACCCCACGGAAATAACCACTTTTCGCGAGACTTTCGTGTACCAGCTGTCATATTGTGTCAAAGTTTATTTTGTCGGCACTGTATTTTTTTCTTTTTTTTTTGAAAATGAAAGGAAATGAGGGTAAATGTCAAGGAGACAACATCCCATATCCGGGTTAAAACAAACCAAAACAAAGCATCTAGGGGTTACCGTACGGTCTTCAACACAGTGAGGAACCTCACGCCATATAGCAAGCCCTAAATGGCCCCAAAAAGTTAAAAAAAGTGAATAAATCAATGGAAACAAACCACATCCAATAACCCAAATATCAAGAAACTAAAGTTTTATAAGAAGACCAGGACAAGCCAATGAAAACATATTCCTGACTTGCGACAGGCGCAAAAAATGCGGTGGTGTCAAACTCGTTTTCGTGGATCCAAACAAATAATGTTTGTTTGTAATGTGTAATATGACTCCTATGATATTGTAACACTTATGAAGAAAAAAAAGAAAAATAAAAAACAATGAACCGATCATTTTGATAAAAATGCATCTAATGAAATCTTTTACGTAAACCCTTAGGTTGTGTTGGCGCCCATTTCTAAAGCTTGAATCTGCAATGGACACTTTCTTTCCAATCAAGTTTATTGACGCTATGTAATAATTAGAAAACGGACGAATGAGAGGCCATCTTCTCTGCAGTTCAACATCTGTTTAGAACAGATATAACAATAGCTGGAAATTAGTTTCGCACACCTATTATAACATCGCTTCCTCCAAAATACAATTTCCAATCTGCGAAAATTGAATATTTAATGATAAAACTATGAGCTAATTGCTAAACGGCTCGAGACAATAAAACTAAACGTTTAGTATTTCTGAGAGATTCTGTTGTTTTCTGTAGTTGACAGGTGCTTAAAGAAAACTTCGATATATAAGTGAATATAGATATAAGATTGGCCACACAGGTCAGAACAAGGGTCGGAGGTACAGATCAGTAACCTAGGAAACAATACAGGTAGGAATCATACATATTATTTCATTTCATGCAAAAAAAAAACATAATATCATTTTTATATTTTAATATATATTTTGTAACACAAACGAACAAGAGTGAGATTTAGGGAAATCGAGTTGTCCTTTTTGATGTCTGATTGACAAGGAAAAATTGCTACTTATCTGTCAGTCTTGCTCTGCTTTCAACGAAATTTACAAAAATGACTTTTAATGTTATAATTTATGAAAGGAAAATAAAGTAGTAGATTTGAAAGCATGTAGATACTAGATTAATATTTGAAATTCAACAAAGTTTCACCACTTTTGCTATAACAAGAACAAAATTTTATAGCCCAAACAGTATAGTCTCGAACGGTTCCAGAGCAGTACTTCAAGAAAAAATGCATGACAGAGAACCAATTAAAGACATGAAAGAGAAAAGTCCCCCTTACACATATTTCAATACATTTCTAAACACATACGGAAATTGCCTCTTAATATTTTCTGTGTTTTTCGCCATTTTGAATTTCTGTTCATCGTTTTGTTATACTTTTGATCTGTTGATAAATAACGAAACGAGTTCAGCAATACCGGAAGAAAATGATATAATTCTATACAAGTTCTACATTCTACAGTATAATGTTTACATGAAAGTAGAGATCACTCAAATAAAATATTTTAATAAAAAATTGGTACAAAATTAGTGGTTCCGGTATTTTAAAACCCAAGATGACTATACCTCATTCTAATTTTATTTTATAGTAAATTTTACATAAAAAAGTTGTTTGTTTTGCAAGAAAATAACATAACACTACTTCTAAGTCGGATTTTTTAAAAAAATTAACAGCACAGGAATCGGCAAAATATTAAACTACCAAAAGAAAATAGCATAATTTGACTTCTGCGGTCATCTTTATATGAATACTTTTTAATGAGTTTTCTAAATAATATTATTTACGACAAAACTGCATACTTTGCAATAGCAATACTGCGTACAAGAATTACAGTAATAGCATTATTAACTTCCAGTTTTATGATCTCATCCTTTATTTTGGAACCGGATTTAAAGTTCTAGCTGTTGAAAAACGAGAGACAGCCTAGGATATCGTTCACGGTAATGAATAATAAAAATACCAATACTGTTCTTATACTAGTTGTTTTTTGTTTTGTTTTGTTTTTGTTGATGTTTGGCCATTTAGTACATATAGTTAATCAAAATTAAAGCTTTGGATACCTCTCCTTTAGTATTTAAAAGCACTAAAACGGATATTGTAAAACTAAAGAGTATCAGTGTAATGCATTGGCCATGCAATGGTCTCGACCCTTTTTACGAAAAAACTTACGCCAAATATTACTCCTTAAGTCCAGTATATAATTGTCGATGACTTACAATTCTAATAGTAAATTTTGTGAAAAGTAACTCTTATTCTTAGTTATTTTTGTGTCAACTTTATACCTTCTTTATCATATTTATACAGGATAACATTTGGATTAGCGAAGTATTTTGATTTATTTCATAAATTAACGATCGAATAATTAAAGTATTTTTTTTTAATTTAGCAATGGAAACTGCTATTTCAGATAACGTAAAAAATGAAAGTGGTTAAATATTGCAAAAAAGATTACGGAATTCTTTAAAGAATAAAAAAAAAACATTTGTACTATGAAACATTGGAATATGTTTTTGCTTCACATATCATATTGTTATATGTTAAGCATTTACATTTAAATAAATGCTAAAAAAATGTTATTCTTTGTGTTTGTTGTGCGCGTGTACAAAATGCGACATGTTATAATTGTTCCTGTTGTATTCATATATTCATTTTTAAGTATAAAATTAAAGAAAAGGGACGGAAGCATTTTTAATGAAAATCCAGCACAGAAATTCTTTAGCTTGTCCCACATATCTGTTGACAATTATATGGTATTGTCTAAGAAACAAACAGACATATGTCTTTTTTATGACTGTTTATGGATATTTGATGAATCTTGGAAACGGACGAGTGAATAGATTCATTATTTGGTAATCTTCTCGGAATAGAAGGCTTAAGAACAAATAAAAAACTGTCCAGTTATTTTAACTCTTGCATCTGCCGAGATCACAATTCAATAAAATAATCCTTGTTGGTGTAAATATGTCAAAACCAGATATTTCTTCATTACAAGTCAGACTTGTAGAAAAAGATATTATAAATCTTTATGCAAAAAGTACAATAAACTAGAATAGTCTTTACAGGTTAGAGTATATTCATAAACCATGATGGGTTTGTAGTTTATTTAGAAAATGGCATGTTTAAAAAAGCTATTTCGGGAATCTTTTTTTCCACTGTGACAGGGATGTTGTTTGAAGTGTGCCATACAGATTGAACCCAGAGCATATCATAGTTGATGACCATTTAGCTATTTTTGCAATTTTTTTTTCACTGTGTCACAGTTTTTGTATGGCGGATGCCATACAGTTTGCACCCAAGACAGAAAACTAGTAAGAAATGAGCAATTTTGCATAAATTTTCCCACTTTATCACAAGTAGTGCTTAGTACAGACCGTAATTGATAGGAAAATGACATACCAATGAGCTATATTTGGCAATTTTATTCAGTGTATCACTGGATGCGTATTATATTTGCAATCGAGTTATAATCCGGAGCAGATGTACTGGATAAGTACTTTTTCCCATTGTATCACAGGTGTTGTATGAACAGAGCAGATTATAATTCATAAGAATATATTACATCTACACATGACTAATTTTTCCAGAATACTGTGTGTGACTTTTTTGGCAACCAGAACACCTTAGATTATACTCACATTTGGAAAGGGGGGTATTTTTATAAGCGTTATGTTCAGTTTTGTTTACTTTTTTTCGTTGGTATGTTTTTTCGTTTGTCTATGCTTAGATCAAATACCGAAGCAAGAACGAGGAAAGGGGAAATTCAAAATTCATAAATCCAAAATCACGACAATTCACATCAGCACAAATTAAGACAGTATGACAAAGACAAAACAAATGAACACGCCACAAAACTAAAGCACTAGCAGTGTGAACCCCTATAAAAACTGAGATATCATCAGGTGCTTCGGAAGGGTAAGCATGATCTGCTCCACGCATTTTGTTTTTGTTTTGATTTTTTTAAATTTTAAATCTGTCTTGTCGCTTTGGCATCGGCCGATCAATATATCTTAAAAGAACATGGCATGTAAATGACCTATCTCAAAACCGAAAATTACAAGGTAGTACTTTTTGTTCGACTTTTAGTAAGAACAGGTGCAACCGTAAAATTGCATATATCGGTTACTGACTTACATTAATATTAATAGTATGTATTACTTTGATCTATTTATGATAATAGAGTGAAAATGAACTGATAATTGTTGTTTGTTTACATATTTTTTGAATTACATTGAATGGATAAATACGTTAAACACCGTCATTTAAACATGCACGTGTACCTGCATGTGGACCATCATGCAGATATTAGCTTTGCAAGCAACCCCTATCTTCAAACATTGCGAGTTCATTGAGTTTTTGGTTCCCAATAAAAATTGTTTTGTGGATTACACTTTTTACCATTGTGTTTTGAATTCTGAATTCCGTTAAAGTAGTACTAATCATCATAGAAAATATACATTATATTGTCCTTAACTTGATTATTCAGATTTCGTTTGGTAAACATTTTTGAAATTATGGATTTCCTTTGTTTGGGTTCTAGTGCTGCTGAAGAGGAATTAATTTCCGAAATTGCCATACAGCTCATTAAAATTATTGCAGTTGGAGTAAACATGTGTTATGGTCTCATGTTCATTTACTCCATATCCTTTCATAAAATACTGTAATTACAGTCATAGTTGGCTAGAAAGAACTTCAATGCTCTTGCGACTATAACTTTAGTCTGACATTTCTTCGGATATATAAAAAAAATATAATCGTATTTTTTCAGTTTTTTGCCTATGAGCTCCTCTAAGAAGAAAACAAAGTCGTCGAGTCTGTAAAAAATTAGTATCAATTTAATCCACACATGAAGATCTGTAAAATATGTGCTTAATATGAAGAAAATTCATGGGTTCAGTTTTCTATAATTTTTTATGATATCAGTATTGACAGTTTTTTTATTTCTCGATATAATTCAGTATATCTTTTACGATTTCTTTGTCCAGTTTTCAATCCTATTTTCAGCGGGAACAAATTTGGTGACACATACTTTTTTACATATTTGCACTCAGTTTTTAAAACTCTATTAGCTTTCATATTTTAAAAAAAAAATCTATTAATTCGATTATTTACCGAAAGTTGACTTAATTGACAAAAACAATTGAACTTGATCTCTACAAAGTACATAGATAAATCGCTTACCCTTGCCCATCAATGAATAAGTCGCAAAATCAGCTGGTTGTTTTATTTATTGTGTAATTGGTGAATTTTCAAAAACAATACACTCGAAAGTCTGGATATGTGCCATGAAGAAAATGCTGTTTTCGTAATTTTGATGTAAAACATCTACCTTCATTTTCAATGTCTTAAATTTCAAACTTTTCTTCTGTGCATTCAAATCAAAATATTAATTTGGGAAACCAGAAACTGAACATTTGTAAATCTTTTTGAGAACAAATAATCAAAAAAGATCTAAATGAGAAGCCATAATCACCTAAGAGGCTTTTCACGAGGGAGATACTCTTTGGTTTCAAGCATTTTATAAAACTTAGATATTTCAAGTTTCCAGATAAAATTGGTATTTCGGGTCAGCGCCGAAATACTGACTGCTGAGTTGGTGAATACCCTCGAGGACTTACGTCAATGATGTAAGTTTGGATGAACATTGGTGAAAAAGAAAAATAGAGTTAATCTTGTATACACATTGATTAATCCAAAATTTATTTATTTTCTTTTACAGAAATATGCAAAAGTACGTGATAGCCGTTTATTTATTGGTAACACTATTGGTAATAAACGAAGTATCGGGACATGATGCTATGTTGAGCCCTCCACTAAAACCTAGATTTTTCAAGTCACCTGAAGAGCTCCGACGATATTTAAAAGAATTGAATGACTTTTACGCAATAGTTGGCCGACCAAGGTTAGTATCAACATTCTGGAAAATACTGTTTTGTGTCTCTATATATTTAGGTCCAGCTCTTGTAAGTCAATATATATGTTGTTATTTTGTACAAGTTATCACATGTACAGAAATTTTGAACAAGTTATCAAAAATTGACAGTACCCTCATTTGATGAGAACTCTGACAACATACTCCTATGTTTCAAACAAAATGTATAGTATATTCAACATCACCATGCCTGAGTCAATGTAACTATAACCATGCTTAAAAATAAGTGCATTTTAGCATAAATCAAGTATTTTTTTCTAAGAAAAGTATAGCGAAGTTTGCAACCTTATTTTACTCTTATTGGTTGATGTTTGTTTTGGAATATTGTGAAATACATGAGTCTAAGGTTTGAATTTCTAAGCACAAATGTCTTTTTTCAAATCTGTTAAGGACAATTTTAGGTTTAATAATGTCAAGTAGGTGAGGATGTCAGCTCAACTTGTACAATATTTCTGTACAAATTGTAACTTGTACAAAATGACAAATTGTACACAACACATATATATCATAACGTTACTCAATACATGTACAAATAACAGGTCATATCTTTATAGAAATAATTAAAAATTTGCCAGCATAGACTTTGCTATCAATTACTCATAATCAAGGCGACAATCTTGGGTATATCAAAACCTCTTCATATGACTTTTGTCATCAATTCTCTTTTCAGGTTTATATCGTACGCCAGCTGTTCATGTCCATCTGTAATCGCCACCCCCACCAAAAAAAAAAAACAAAAACAAAAACAAAAAAAAAGCAAACAAACAAACAAAGAGCACATCAATTTTTTTTATTACAGTAATCAGAATTTTTACTTCCAACTTTTAGTTGAAAATTTCGAAATAAGCATGGTTTGGCGTTGGGTTTGGGGTTTCCTCACCGTTCATTGAAGATCTTATGGTGGCTTTGAGTTGTTATTACTCCCCTTTGGGTCGTTGTCTCTTTGAAACATTCCCCGTTTTCCTTCTTTTTTCTATTATTAAAATGTAATAACATGGAATTGTTCATATCAGACCAGACATTGACCTTATCATTATTCCCTTGATGCTATTGATGAAAAACCTCAAGAATTTGCAGATATTTTATTGGAGACAGCTTATATGTCTCGATTTAGACCAAAAAAAAAAAAAAAAGACAACACCCAAAAAAGAATTCATCTAAGAGGAAGAAAAGTAATATGTTTGATAGTGATTTATAAAGATGCGAAAAATAATTTGATATCGCTAAGGAAACTCGAATCCCAATTTCTAAAAAATCCACTTTGAGAGAAAAAAATTATAAAAATGATATAAAATATGACTCGAAAAGCAAAATGCAGAGCATTTATCAAAGTAAGAGAGAACCGAACCGTCAGAAAAAAACGAACGATTAATGGACAATGGCAACATCGGAATACTATACTCAATACTTTAGATGATCTTAAGAATACTGAAAATTGGTAAATGAAATTAAGAGATCAACAAGAAACGTCCAAGCATCACAAATCGATTCTGATTCATGTGTTAAACATGTTCAAAATCTTCATTCTGTTGTTGATATTACATTTCAAAAGAGAATTTCAGATTAAGACAAAATTTTACAAGAAAAGGGAAAATCTTTTATTTTTAATGAACTTGATTTCAAAATATTAGAGAAAGGAATATTACGTGTCGGTTAAAACTTGGTAGGCTACAGGGCTTGATATTATATCTTATGAAATGTTAAAAAATAGAACCTTTTTCTTTAATTCATGCCTTACTAATGGCACCTACCAAAAGATATGGTCAGATGGTTTTATTTCACCTACTCATAAGGCTGATGACCCAAATGATCCCTCAAATTAGAGTAGTTTAACAATTTCAAGCTGTCCCAAGTTCCTATCGTTGTCTTCGTTTGTCTTTTGTCTTATTTGTGTTTTTCCCATGTAGGTCCCTGGCAGATTGTGGCATCTAATTATAATAATTCTAAGCCATTGTAGATGTTTTCTCTTATCTCTTTTATTTCATACTCATAATTTTCAAAATGGGTATAAGGTATGAAGAGAAAAATCTTTATAGTACTTATAAAAATCAGTTGCATATACTAAAAACACAGTTTAGAAGATGGAACGTTACGAACATATTTGAATTTTAAAGACAATTTTGGTTTTGAAAATTATTTAGAAGACATTAAGAATTTTGAACTTAAGAGTTCAATTTGTAAACTAATGATCTCATCCCATAAATTAATGATTGAAATTGGTCGTTACTTAAAAATCAATAAGATTGCTTGTTTTTGTAACAAATGGAACTCTGGACAAATAGAAGATAAGATCCATTTTTGGATGAATAGTAATAAATTTCAACAAGAGCGAAAAAAAAAATATTTGAGACAGTCAATAAAGAAGCAATAAACTTTATAAACCTTAATATTGAGCAAACATTTATATATCTTATGATGATACCGATATCAGAAAATCACAATTCTTAAATGCAGTTGGAAAATTTATTCTTGATAATATATAACTTTTTGCTATATATTATTAATGCCACAATAAGTTCACAATATTCAATTAGCAATTTTATATATGTATATATGTGTATAATGAATGTATTGTTGTCTACTATCTAATCAATCATTTCTTTTTCTTTTTACGTTTATGCTCATGTATCCTTATGTGGGCCAGCGATTTGGTACATAAGAGATGTTCTATGATCTATCACCCATTGATTCTATTGGCTCTTAGGTGTCAAACCACCAATTTAACCTATCAGAACTTGGAACATATGTAAAAGTAGGACATTAGAACTTAAAGACAGACTTTGTATTAATTCTTCGTGAAACTGTTAGAAGGAATTGGAAAAATGATATATACATCCATTATTTTAAACCAAGGATAATAGACTAGATGTACTTTTTGAACACTTAAATGAGTTTCCCATTGACTTTATATGCGCAATTTTGTGCCTTCGTGGTATGTATTTAAATGTGGATTGCCTCAATACCTCTAAAAAAACTTTAAATGTATGATGAAATTTTGACAAAATGTAGAGAAGGTATGTAACTTTCAAGAAAGGTGTTGTCTTGGAAAGGTTAAACTAAAAATAAATTGTCCAGGGAGGTTTGAAAATCCATAAATTTTAGTGGAAAATATTTTTTAAAAATCACATCTTAACACAAAATACGGGGAAAATTCGAAATAATGTCAAAAATTGTTGTTAGCCTCTTAAATTAATGCAAAACATGAATGTATAAAGAACAGCTGGTGTCATAACATTCACCAAAAAGATGTTAATTATTGCATTTTGACACTGAATGTTAATTGTGAAAATTCCACTTTAGTAATTTCATGATTTTTGTAAAGTTGAAGGAAATATCCGTGAATTATAGTTTGAAACCAAATTGTCATTGTTTTGGATATGTTTTCAACAATTGCAAAATACAACTAGATTTGCAATTGCAAGCAATAGCCGATGTCACCCAGACCCCCAATTCGATGATTCCATCTTATTCGCAGCCTCAAAATCTACCTAGAAATCAATTTTCGTTGAAATCGGACAATGTTGAAATATTGACGTATTTTGGCGGCCATCTTGGAAATGGCGGCCATTTTGAAAATTTTAAACCCACAGCATATAACTTCAGATGGTGATCTAACTTTGTGCCAAGTTTGAAAACAATTGGTCCAGCCAAGTTGCATGGTAAACAGTAAATTTCGTTATGCTGTACACGTGTTTCAAGGTAGATAGACACTTATGTTCATCTCCACGAGATTTTGTTAAAAGTCGGCTCAATTGAAGAACTTATGTTACTAACTTGAAATATGTAATAAAAAGTATGGGTCACCATGCTTGATTTTTCTAGAACTGATGTCAAAGTTTGCTCACTTTTAGCCATTTTTTCGTCTGTTTTTACATAGAATGCACTAGGGAAATATGGAAAGGCAATTTTCAGCTTAATGAAATTGAACCTTTTTTCCATGAGAATTTTATATGTTTTTCTAAATAGATAGTTTATGATATGATCTCTTGGTTGAGACGAAAAAATGTATATGTCACCACGCTTTTAACGGAGATATTTTACAAAGTTTCCGTAATAAACATTATTTACGGGAAAAGGGAGTTAATTCGCTGCAAAATGGTCTAAGTATGACGTTTCATATTAGTCAATCAATTATGACGCCACAAAGGAAAACCTGTCAAAGGACTGTTCCGGCAAGGAAATCAAACCAAACCCGTATTTGACTTTGTATTTTTCTAATGCGCGATTACACTGCGCAGCGCAACAGTGTCTATCTACCTTAAGGAGTAACCTCTCATCAGCAGCATTAAATTAAAATATGGAAAGCCGCAATACAAAAACAGTCAAACAAGAAGTACTCATTGTCAAAAATATCGAAATAGGAAGCCAAATCCAGAACTAAGGACATCCACCGGGTGACATACACGGAATGAAGCCGTAGTAATTTTGCGTGGTAAGATTTTTGATAAAACAGTATATTTCAATAAATCGCTAGGTAAATTTCATGTCAGACAAGTCTGACTAATGGACTGGTGAATTCTTCGTTTTCGAGGTCTGTGATTGAGGAACCTGATATAAAAATCATATAAAATACAATAAACTTTTGAAGTGGGAATGGTGCTTATATACCTACATAAACCTCAGAAATAAAATAATGGTGCTGGTCCATTTTTAAACATAGAAAAATTGTAGTTTTAGGTCCACACTGTCAAAACAAGAGCTGAGTCAAAGTATTTTTATCATCCAATTTTGGAACCAGACTTTCACTCTGTTACACTTTTAACAAATTTGTATTACTCTCTTTTTGTATATTAAAACACGTGCAAATGGGTAGCTTGTTAGTAATTTTTACTTTATTTTACCTATTTATGTCGGGCTTTCCCGCTTGATCGAGACTTATGTTAAACTCTTTTTATAATTTCCATACAGCATATCATTTGTAACCAAAGTTTATACCGTTTTAAGGACAGAAATCAATATAAACATGATAAAAAACGCCCAGTAAAAATGGGAGAGGGGAGGGTTGTATTTTGTATCATAAAGTCATAATTTATGGTTTTCCATATTATTTGATTCAATTGCTTCATTATGCAACGTGGGTGTTTTGTATTTTACAGACTGCACTGTACATGTTCAGCATTTGATAGAAGAAAAACTCTGATAGCTTAGCATTAATAATCGATTCAGATTTGTTTTTATAAGAAATATTTTTTGGTTGTGTGTCCGTGCACATATGATTATTTGTGAATTCTTAAATGGCGATTTTATGCCTGACCCAGAAAATGCTTAGAAGGGGTTTATTATCAGTGGACCATTTGTGAATTAACTGAACAACAAGTTAAAGTGCAGCAATTATACCGGGGATGTTTTGATATCACAATAAGGGTCAACTAACAAGATCTAGGAACATATGTGTAAGTAGGACTTCTCAACCTAGAAGATAGACCTTTAAAACTATTTGTGGAAATGCAATAATTGATAGCTCCAAAATATAGCTCGATATAACAGGAATTGACTAGATGATTTATGGAACACTTAAAGGCATATTCTATTAAAAACTCCAAATGACATCTTCTCGGTATACCATCTCTGCAGAGAAAAAAAATTGAAA
This sequence comes from Modiolus philippinarum, assembly GCA_002080025.1. Lineage (NCBI taxonomy): Eukaryota > Metazoa > Mollusca > Bivalvia > Mytilida > Modiolidae > Modiolus > Modiolus philippinarum. The sequence continues at coordinate 52,339 of MJUU01046021.1, read as the reverse complement.
AAGGGGATTTCCCATCGACAATTTATGTGTAATTTTGTGCCGTCATGGTATGTATTTATAATTGGGTTCCCAAAAACTCGAGAAATCTCCCAGAAGACTTTAAAAATGCATGCCGAAATGACATAATGTAGAGAAACCATGTATCTTACAGGAAAGATAAAGTCTTGAGAAGGTTAACATTAACAGATTGTTCGGAGAGGTTTGAAAGTGACAAATTTTAGTTGAAAATGTTCAAGAAATGAATGCTTGTTTTTATAGCGATTTGTTTTTTGTTTTGTTTGTTTCTTTTTAATTTTTCATTTTATTTGGTGACGGTAAAAAGTTTTGATTCTGTAAAAGAAATAGCATGTCAATCGTGTAAAGCTCTGTCCTTAGATGATTTCGTCAAAATGGTTAGTCCGTTATTGGTAAAATTTTTATCACAATTAAATTGTTTACATCTTAAGAATTGAGATTTACTGGAAATTCGAAATTTTGTTGTATCATCAAAAGAAAACTATGAACCCATTGGTCATAGGAGTTGAAACACTTAATTGGTATCAGTAATTAATCGTAATTATTAATCTTTGAACCTCAGAACATTTCATTCAAACAGGTAATAAGTTCTATTGGTTTCAAACTAACAACTCTATATCTACATCGGCAAACGAATACGGAAGCAGAAAGGCAATAAAGGGGAAAATCTTCAATGAAAAAAATCAGTAACACAGCAATCCAGATATAGCAGAAATGAAGACAACACGATAAAGATAAAGTAAATGCATCAAAATGAACAAAAATGCAAAAAAAGTAATGCACTTACAACAGAACAAAATTAAAAAAAAACTGGAGGCATCACCAGGCGTTCTGGCAGGTTTATAATGTTCTGCTTTACGTGTGGCACCTACCATATAGTCAGCTAAAATATGGTGGTAAAATAAATGTTCGGTAACAGCTTGGCAGATATCAGGACAGAAAGATTAAATAAATAGAAAAAGATGCCTTTATACATTTCTGTAATTGCTTAAAATCCAGAAACATCGATCGAGATGTATGCTATTAAAAGAAACAACTGTTCAAAACAAGTGATTTTTTCAAATTTTTCTATTTATTTTGAGTTGCAAACATAAACAATTTTTGAAAGTTTCATGTAAGTCATGTCATTAACACATTATGACATGACTTACTATACATAGGGAAGCTTATTTTAGAATCCTCTGTCTCCAATTGCAGTCTTGTTAACCGCCATTTTCCTACATCCTCGTTACTAATAGTGTTAAATCTGATATTTTGATATGCCATATTTTGCAGAAAAAGGGAGGTATGGAATATATGTCAATTTATATGATGTGCTTTCAGCACATATTAGAACAGCCATACGCGTTTTTCCCACTTACTTAGCATTGTTTCGCATTTATACTAAAAGTTGCTCGAGAATGCGTTGAATTGTAAGATATAACTTTTGAAGTCTTAGTTTCTTAAACATTCATTATTTTGAAAAAAAAACAATTTACTGCTTCCTGCAGTACCAGTTGAAGTTTCACATTTTTTCATATTTTTGAATATATCTTCTCCATTTATTGCAGATTTGGCAAGAGAGGATATGAAACAGATTATTTTGCAAGAGGAAACACCGATAATGGTAAGATTAGATCTTATTGTACTGAAGTCGTTTATCTAGTACCTGTTACTTCTTTTGCGAATAGGTTTTTTCATGTCTTTGATACATTTTCAATCAGATTTTGATTTTTTGACAAGAAGCCCAGGCTTTTTTGACACTGATATAATTTTTTGACACCGATATAATTCTCAGATCACTTGACTTTTGTTCTTGAATTTAATACTTAATAGTTTAATGGAAAATTTTATTCAACGTAAAGTCGGGACGCTCTGTGTACCAAAATGGACAGAATTTTTCTTTTTGCTTTTCTATTCCTTTGATACCAGGAAAAATGTTTGCCGAAAATCGTATTACTTTGCCGTAAGTATATTATAAAAGTAAACAAACAAGTAAAATATCTTTTGTCGAACTGCGATACAAGGTAAAAATAAGTACACATATGAAACCAAACATGAAATCAACTCAAAAAAATGAAGGATAGAAATGGGATTTGCCTAGATTATCGACAGTGTTGTCTTAAAAAAGCCATGATCCAAAATGAAAATATATAAAAAAATATTAAAAAGGGTCAATAGTCGATGTTTTCGGAACGTAATATTCGGCAAGAACTAGAGTTGTTCCTTGATTAAATTTTTCTTTTTGCTTTTCTATTTCTTTCATACCTGGAAAAATGTTTGCCGAAAATCGTGGTACTTTGCTGAAGTATATATAAAAAGTAAACAAACAAGTAAAATATCTGTTTTCGAACTGCGATACAAGGTAAAGAACACATATGAAAGCAAACATAAAATCAACTCAAAAAAATAAAAGATAGAAATGGAATTTGCTTAGATTATCGACAGTGTTGTTTTAAAAAGCCATGGAATGAAAAATGTGATCCAAAATCAAATAAATAAAAAATAAAAATTAAAAACGGTCCATAGTCGATGTTTTCGGAACGTCATATTCGGGCGGGCAAGAACTAGAGTTGAACCTTGTCTAATTTTTTCTTTTTGCTGTTCTATTCCTTTCATACCTGGAAAAATGTTTGTCGAAAATCGTGGTACTTTGTCGTATAAGTATGTATAAAAAGTAAACAAACATTCAAGTAAAATATCTGTTGTCGAACTGCGATACAAGGTAAAAATAAGTACACATATGAAACCAAACATAAAATCCACTCAAAAAAAATAAAAGATAGAAATGTAATTTGCCTAGATTATCGACAGTGTTGTCTTAAAAAGCCATGGAATGAAAAATGTGGTCCATAGTCTATGATTTCGGAACGTCATATGCGGGCGGGCAAGAACTAAAGTTGTTCGTTGACTGCCAATTAGCTCCATTTCCTTGACTCTGAATGCTGAATCAAAAACACCAAAATCTCTGTCCCCAAATTCAGCGCACATTGTCCAAAAATGCATTTTCTTCTACATGAGTTGATTCTGAACAGGGTCATTAACAAAGCTTTCAATTATACTTCTAAAAAGGTTAGGCGTGATGTTTTACAAATGAAGACATCGGGCAACTGATGGTAGTGTGCATCTTGTTCTAAGTTACCCTCCAAACAATTCTTAGGAACTTCAAGTCAATTGTTATTAAAAACTAAAAAATGTCCGAAGTTATTTGACGGCTTTGAGAAAAGACAATTACATGGGCCAACACCTGATGAAAAGCAATTTTGATATTGAACGGTACAAGAAAAATTAGGGTCACAATTTCATAAGGAATGGCAATGAGATAAGATCTTCCACTAGCCCGTTTACGTGGGAAACAAATGAAATGGAAGAAATTTCGATAGAAAATTTAAATTTAACATTGAAATACATGGCAGATCGTATAGACAGATTAAGGATACTACAGACACTTCAACATCGGCCTCATTCCTTGACCTTCATCTCGAAATTGACAACAGAGGTAGACTTCAAACTAGGCTGTAAGACAAACGCGATGACTTCACTTTTCCAGTAATCGATTACCCTTTTCTTTGTAGCAATATCTTAACAGCACCCGCTTACGGAGTTTACATCTCCCAGCTCATTTGCTATTCAAGAGGCTGTGGTCGATACATTGACTTCTTTGATAAGCTCGATTGCTAACAAATAGGCTACTCAAGGGTTTGTTACCCAAAACTTGAAGTCATCCCTCCAAAAGTTATGGTCGACATCACATTCTTGTGGACCGCTATGGGATATCTGTTTCACAGATGACTACAGATCTTTCCCTTTAAAAGCTTTATTGTTGTTTCCTCTACCGAAATTTAACCTTACTACCGGATTTGACATGTTCAACACGGCGGGTGTCTTATAAGAAGTAGGCGATGCTTACTGTACCGGTGTACCTGATCTCACCAATTGTTTTTGTTGGGTCCGTGTTGGTCATCATTGTGTGTGTTTTTTAAGTTTTCTTTTCTGTGCCGTACTCATGTTGTGTCGTTTATGTTTCTTTGTTGTTTTCGATGTTGCCATTGTCCTTTGATTAGTCGTTTCGATTGACGGTTCGGTTTTCACTTACTTTGTACACAAATGCATGAAAACAAACATCAAAAGCAGTGGTAAATTAATGAAACTTATAATTTGATTTCTTTCTAGGATTTTATCTAATTTACAAATAACGACAGATTTACTTAAAAAAATCTTTATGATAATGTACAGGTACAAGATTTAAATGTATTTTGCAGTGTAAATACTTCCATGCTACATTTTAATGGAATCATTAATATCCAAAAATCTGAGTTACATGTAGATCCCCATGCACAGTTTTACACATCTGTGTATTTTAACACAGGTATGCAAATTTGCACATGCATGCAATTTCTACGTGTAATCGCAACATCTTAACAAAGGGTGTAAATTTGCATGAAATCGGTGGCATGTGTTAAAGTATATTTGCACTTTTGTATGCATTTTGAGCAAACTAAAAAATGCACACTATGCAACACACTTGTTCTGTCTATGAAACGGAACTTAATTGGAACCATTAAATTGATGCACACACTAAAAACTGTTATCTCTAGAAGATTAATACTTCTTTGACGGTTTTGCTTTTTTTTGCGCTTTAAAAGGAGAAGTTGGATTCAGCATAAAAAAACAAAACAAAAAATACAATGCAACTTGATGTTTTTCTATCATTCTGTAATATTCTAAGGACAAATGAAAATGTTTAGCTTTTTTCGACCTTTTCCCTTCTTGTAATTAGCTTTTTAAATTAAAATACACACCTCAGATTAAATGGATGTAAAATGCATAACAAAATACTTTTACATATAAGTGTAGTTTTTCAAACGTGTAAATTTACGTACTGGTGTAAATCTTGTGCATGTAAATTGGGCTTAATTTGAATATTAATAACTACTCATTAGAAAGGTGTTGGATTCAAATTACTTTTTGATAACATTCAATAACATTTACATACTGAAAGATAGTTCAAAGCATGTTATTTGCCTACAAATTGAAGGAATTTGAGATATCTCAAATATTTCTTAGCGGCTTAATACAGTAAAGGACTCGATTAAAACTTTTGGTTATGATAGGTTTAAGTTAGAAAGCAATGAATTTGAACATTTAATGTAGAGTTAATTAATAAAAAATATTTAAGGACTGATATCACTCAATCTTTTTAGTATTTATTAATTTTCAACTAGTTATTTTTTTTACTCGCTCTTAGAGTATGTTTTTATTGACAATAAAGATATAAAAAACAAAATGTTTGTGTCAAATATAATTTGAATTCCAATTAATTGCATTTGAAAATTAATAGTGATTCAATCAATAAAAATTTCAACATGTATAGTAATTTTGATTTAAGTGAACATTTAGGCATCTCCTTGTACCAAGTTAGTTCAAATGGTCAAAGTGGAAATAATTTTAATTTTCGACCGATGTTTATCATTACTTCCCTGTGATATTGACCATATCCCTGGTCAACATTGAAAATGTCTTCACCCACAGTATTATTTTCATTTTGAGTTATTCTTACTTAATATTTCACTCTGTCATGCGCATTCCATTTTTTTCATACAAAGAACATGTATCCTTTCAGCATTCACACTGGTTGACATTTGTACGAATTTTAAAGACTCTACAAACTTTGTGTCATGAAATACTTAATGAAACATTCAATTACATTGCCTTGTTAAGACAACTCTCGATTTGCATGAGCTTATCATTTTGTTTTTGGCATTTTCTGATTTAACGGAGATTTTACCCGTCAGCAACTAAAATTGATTTCTTCGTCCGTCAAACGCATGCTTGCTGTCGTGTTATAGAACAATAGTTTACCATTAATATGATAACGACGTATGTGAAGCTTATTACAAAGTGAATGGTGGCCATCAGTCAGTGTCAAACAAATAAATGATACAATTGTTCCGGACAATGGCAGCATAATGTTGGTTCTCCTTGAAAAGTTTTTTTTTTCATTAGGTAGGGTGATGTAAACATCATAATGATGCAGTTTCTAAGCCAAAATTGGTGATTTCCATGCAGTACACTCCTCATGTGTTTCATTATCTTATCTAACATTCCGAGCAAGTGTTCAAATTTAAGTCTTCAATAACAATTTTGTTAATGATTTATAAACACTCCAAGTGCCAATACCATAGAATATTATATAAATTGACATTTTATATATTATATGTAATCTGAAAATAATATATGTCCCCTTTACAGACAATAAGAATTCGAACATTTTCTATTAAACTTTTGAATTTCATTCTATATTGTAGTATATCGCTGATTTTTATGAATAGACGTATTTTGTGACTTGAATAAGAATACACATGACCTTATATAGAATACAGAGATCTAATGTAGAAATGAAGACACTTTGATTTATTTTGTTTACAATCCAAGCACAGATACTGAAACTAGACTGACAACAAACTCCTCCTTAAAATTCATTTCTCCATTTAATCGTTATAAAATGTATTTCCGGCAATATATGACTATTTGAATACCGAAATGTTATTATTTAGACAATCTAAGGATATGGAATACCGGTAAATGTACATAAGACAAAGTACACAGTAATAGCAAAAAAATAAAACAATGGTATTTTGTTGTTCTACATCTTGAAATCACCACGAGGCTTTCAATAATGACCTTTGCTCATACCTCATTGTAAGTTTATGCAACTAGCATCGGTTTTGCCTGAGGTCAAGGCCATCTTAAAAATGCTGCTGTAAGCCCTGCCCCCCATCCCGTACAAAACAATACCAACATACAAACAACCACAGGATATTCTTCGAGTCGAATACAAGAAAAGTTGCCATAATAAAAGAATAAATGCCGAAGTAACGTAAATTTAGTTTCTATACATGACAATTTCTAAAACTTATGTCTCTTCAGTACAGATCACATCAAAACTATGGAGGACCATTCACCATTGATAGATAAAACTGTCAGAGAACACTATCCAAAAAAGATCCGAGTGAAAATCTAAAAGAAGCTAAGAGTGCCATGGAGCGAGATAAAAGCATTAGACTTGGGCTTTGTTAACAGTTGGTCAGAATAACATTTTGAAAATAACAAAGAAATAGGATGTCAAAATTTGAAAGTATGAAAGTGTATCCATTTGAGAAATTCTCTCAAGAAAAATAACACAAAAGACACATAAAGAGAGCATATATATTTTACATATTAATCAGAACTGCATTAATTAAAACTGACTATATATTTTCTCGTTAGAATAGGATATGGAAGAATGTCCGAAGATGATGGTTATCCATACTGAAGTTACCCCTGTTTCGATGTTATGGTAACATTGGTTAACAGCTGGGATGATTGTTTAATAAATTTTTTTAATTAATTTTCTTATCGACTAATTTTGTTTAATTTGCTTACAATTAATTTTTTCAAGCCACGAACAGTGAAAATGCGAAAAAGGTAGTCTGTGGTTTCTGAGGTACTTGTCGACATCAAATAAAATGCAGGTCTTCTGAAATTCTTGTGTAAACGACATTTAAATGTTTGTAAGAACTCTAAGATTCTGGAGATCTCAAACGAATACTGTTTTGCAGGACTTCTCATATTCTTGGTCAATCGATTATATTATGGTTGTAAGAATTCTAAGAATCTGGAATACTCCATTTTTGGAAGATCTGAGATTTGGTGTACTTGACAATCCAAATTTTGAACAAAATAAATATGGTAAAATAGGCATCAATAAATACGTAAAAGTAACTAAATACCCAATTTACTGTAAATTAAAATTTTGAAGATGGCAATTTCGGCAACTAATTTCCTTTCAGTGCCGATTCAAACATTTGAAAGGCCATCAACCGAAAAGGTATAAAAGAAGATAGTGAACAAAAATTTGATATGACCCGAGAAGATAGCAAAAAGCAGCTAAGGACAGGGATATACTCATAAGTTTCAAACAAAATGATCAAATATTTAGGTATTGCTAGTTTCCATATACAAATGGTTTTTGGTCAGCACCGAATTAATGACTATGGGCTGTTGGATTACCTTAGGCACAATAGAGTAACAGTGGTTACAAATAACTAATATAGTTTCTGTAAATTTAGTTTTACAACTGGCCCACAACTTATGTCTCTTTAGTTGAGATAAAAAAATCAAACATTTGGAAGATCACAAACCGAAAAATTTATCAAAGCTATAGAAGTTTTAATTTGTTTAAAATTCCCCCATAAACTGCTACTTGGATTTCGTTATTCAGGAGAACGGATTTTCATAATGTTTGTTGAAGTTCTGAGATTCAGAAAAACTCAAACTCAGGCTGTTATCTTTTAGGGGTTTCAAGATTCTTCAGAGCTCTATTTTTTTGTTTTCAGGGTTTTTTATTGTTGGTCACTCGATTTCATAATGATTGTAGATGTTCTTAGATTCAGGGGTTCTCGACCCTCTGATGTTTGTAGGAATTCTGAGTTTCGGAGCCCTCTATATTGCATTGTTTTTAGGAATTCTGATATATACCGACAACTGTAAGAAAAGTGAAGAGCGTCATGAAAAACCACAGTAGAATAAGGAAAGGGAAATTTAGTAAAAAATACTACTTACTAATGACAGTTTGGATATTCATAAAAACGAGAGTGACGCGAGGATGGCAAGCGATCTTGTAATTGTCTTGATCAAAATATAACACCATCCAAACTATCAGTCAATAAAGTCAAAACTTAAAAGATGATTGTGATAGTATAGGTGTCACAGTTAGAATAGACATTGATTACTTGCTTTACTGGAGGCGCTAACAGTAAGTTGGCATAGTGGGCATAAATTGTTATCCTCTACTCTCAGGCTTGATTTTATATTCCCACGAGACTGGATTTTGTCGGGGACTCGTAAAAGATCATAAAAGATGGCAGATCATTCAATATCGCTTATGCATACGTATACATTGACGATGTTATTCCCATCAATAACGAATCTGGATTTGGTACTGGATTTGGCTTTCTATTTCGATTTATTTGGTAATGAGTACTTCTTTTGTTACAACTTTTGGATTATGGCTTTCCATATTATTTGATTTTAATGCTGCTTATGAGGTTTCTCCTTGAAACATGTGTACAGCATAACGAAATTTACTGTTTTTATGCAACTTCGGTATTTTTCGAACTTTTACTTGCGGAAAGCACAGAAATATCCTCCAAAACTAGAGATAAAAGAAACGACAGAAACCACTAGACCTACGTCTTTTTGGACTTATATCTCGAATTTGACGAAAATTGTCATCTCAATACTAATATTTGCGACAAAATTATCCATTTCTCTAACATTGACAATAACATTCCAGCTTCTCCTGCTAACGTCGTGTATACGTATGTTTCACAGTCGATTCGTTACGAGAGAGCTGCCACAAATTATAAAACTTTCTCATAAGACAAAGTTATCTGATTAATATATCATATCTTATTATAGTTTATTTTTAAACACCCACAGATGCTCATTGTTACCTTGATTACAACTCTTCTCATTCTTAAACCTCAAGGATGCTTTTCCGAATTCGCAATTTGTAAGACCTAGGCGTCTTCGCAGTGATGAAGAAGATTTCAAAATACATTCTCTTGAATAACTTTAAGAGTATTGTTATTGAAGACAGTTTGATGGCTCTTCGTCGAGGAAAATCTCTTCCTAAGCATTTAGTCAGCAGTAACTTAAAATCTAAAGTAGTGCTGGCTAATTACAGGGGCATGAAAGAATGTAAAAGACCGAGTTGTGTTACCTGTCCCCACATTCTCGAAACCAACGAAATCCAAGGTCCTGACAACATATTCACCATACATAATGGATACACTTGCACAACACAGAATATGGTATATGCTATCAGGGCAGTGTCAAAAGATATACGAAGGGGGGACCTGTCACCGACTGGATTACCACTTTGCGGAACACATTCGCCCAGTCGGCAACCATTTCAGACTCCATAACCACAGCCCACAAGATATGCAAGTATTATTAGAATTGCTAATAAAATAACACGGAGGACTGAACAATAGACGTACGTTGGAACAACGAATTATCTTCAGATTGGGTACTTCAAAACCCAGGGGTTTGAATTATCATTCTATGACTAACGAGTCTCGCTGCGCTGGAGTATGAACTACTGCGTCATTCTTTACGACCCACTTGAAGACGACAGATCTGTCAAATTATATTAATCGACTTTTTTAGTGTTTCCACTCTTTTTTTATTTTGCCATGTGTTATTTATAACTTTATGTTATTTTTTTAGATTGTAAACACATCGGCAAACGAATACCGAAGCAAGAACGGGGAAAGGGGGATTTCGCCCCTTTTAACAGCTCACATGCCCATGTATCTCTTTATGTTATCTTATTACTCAAGATTTAAAAACAGAACCCGTCACATGTGATCATTAAAAATATCAGTTCCTGATGGAAACTTACCAGACACTACCACAAGGGAAGGGGAGGTTTTGTGAGCCGAAAAAATCACCGTGTTTTTAACCCACGTTTTCTTTTGAAATGCCTGTACCAGAGCACGACCATCGCGGTCGACAATTTTTCCGGTTGTTTTCTAACTACACTCTTCCTCATGGACTTAAGCTCTTACAAATCTGTTCGGTAATTTTGTTATTACACCCTCCATTTGCATATGTTTTAATAAATATTTTCCGAAAGGATATGGAGTAAATGAACATGAGACCATAACACATATGTGAACTCATTTCGGAAAAGCTTTTTCATTAATGATTTAGTTTTAATGTATAAAAAAAAAACAAAACTCAACAGAACTAAATTACCAATATAGCCTTAAATCAATTACGCGAAAAAAAAAAGATACCAAAAATTAATCTTTCATGGAAATTAAGGTATCTTCAGGGAATTACTCCTCCATTTTTGTCCAATATTTGTTCAGTTAGGTTTAAAACAATTAGAAAAATATCAGAACATAAATTAAAACAAATTTCTTAAGTATTCAAAATTGTTTGTTAATTATTCTTTTTTAACATTTTAACGAAGAAAGATGCACTAAAAGCAAATGCGGCAAATATAGTTTTGGTTTTAAAGACAAATAGAAATTTTGCAAGTTAAATAATACGATAAAAGAATTACATATGATAACACCTGAGGAAAAAAAAGTTCTATAATTCTTATATCAATAGTGACCCATAGAATGTATTTGTAAATGCATTTTAGATAATTACTTTATGCATGTTTGTGTTTGTCTTTTATCATAAATTATGACATAGGGAAAACCTTTTTACTCCACAATGATTACAAAACGGGATTTTTCGGTTTTCGAAAATTTGCGGCTGGATATAGAAATGTTATATTTTTGGAATATGGATGTGACAATATTTCAGTATGTCTAAGATATAAGTAAGCTGTGTTGGGTTGTGTTAGCTTGATTCTGTCGTATCTTACACGGATTTTCCTTACTGGTCTCTTCCTGTAATTGATTCGGACTTTTGTTGTCACTTTTATTTATTTTTTTACATTTGAGACTAGCTGCAGACTCATAAAACGCAAATTTTACCTTTTCCTGAAATAGCGGCAATATTTATTTCATTTTATTAACTTGAAATGCTACAAACTTGTGAACTTGTGAAATAGATATATAACGTCAAAAAACACGAAACTGTCGGACTGTGTTCAGTTTAGACCATGTCAAGGGTCTTGTTGTCTATTTAAAAGCAAATGGAAATTCACGGACTTTACATCTTTTATGTTTTTTATTATTTCCCAATGAGCAAAAGGGAAATAAATCTCTACTAAGGTCAGAATAAAGATAGTTTTTATCGTTCTTAAAATTCTATCATTTAAATATTGGTTGTTAAAAACGAAAATTTACCTTTCATGTAAAAGCAAGTTTTGAATCAATTCTGAATTCAAAATAAAATACTTTATAAATAAATAACGACCACTTTGATTTACTTATTGGGCAACTTTCAAAAATGCTTTAATTTTGAGGAAATCCAAGGAGTGAAAAGAAAAAGAAGGTGCAAGACCACAGGAAGATTGTTATAGAAATTATTAAGGACACTTCCTTATTAATATGTGATGGCTGTTAGGGAGTAGCAACCATTCATTCTGGTAAACATGATTTGAGGTCCATATTAGCAAGCTTCCAGTGTTTGGGAAAGCACTGCAATCTTATGGATATTGAGAACCCCGACACACTAAATAATACTGTATTATCTTCCGACGTCAAATATCATACAAAGACTCTGTCACAACGGTTCGTTCGTAGTCGTAGTCGTTGTTCCAGACCATACACGCATTTAGACCGTAAACATGTACAATGAGCAAATTTTAAACAGTACAAATATATTTAAGTAAACATCATCAATCGGTTAATACTGTGAAATTTTAAAATCCTAAAACAGTTACAACACTTTAGTTCTAACCTCTGCACATTCTGACATGACTGCCCTGGATGAAATTTACAACCACATGGAGCCATTGATTTTATAGCTGTATGAATGAAAGCCAGTGGAGTCTACTACAGTGTAAAAGCGTAACGAAAAACGGAGGTACCTTTTTAACAGAACTATGAATACTAATATGCAGATATGATAATGCAACCATAAAGTCACCAAATTAGCGCATTCGAAGATCCAAATTAATACGCCCTAGCTGACTGAAATATTTGTTTTCTGCAACAAATAATAATTCTAAATTTTATTGACGGAAACAAATTTTCCATGTTTTAAAACATTTCATATTTTCTCTGCTTTCCGTATATTATCAAGTGATTCGAGGGATCATTTGTAAATTATCCAAACATGAACTGACTTTATCTTTCCAGGTCATTTTCACAAGTTTATACAGAGAATCAACTGAAGAAAAAAGCAGTTGAGAGTCAGCTGAAATCACATATATAATAAGAATATATACCTCTGATTTTGTAGCCGACTATACGTGTACCCTCCGACCGTATACGTTTTTTTTAGAATAAATACACGTACGTTCCAAACACGGGTATGAGATGACAGAGAGATGTATGCTCTATATATATTTTAGTTGAGGTGTACTTGTTCCTAGGAAAATTTCTCAAATGCATCCACTATCATACTTTCAAATTTTGTTTTTTTTTGTAATTTAAAATTGGTATTCTGACCACCTGTTTATTGTGCCCACGTCTCATGATTTTATTATGCCAAGTTTCGACGAGTGCCCTGCGATTGTTTAAATGTTGTGATCGTCTTTTATTAGTCTTTTTTGTCGGGCAATGGATGAAAGCGATTGTAAAAAACACTTTGTCAGTTGAGTTTATGTTTGTTGACTATCCCGCATCAATGGATCAACGGGTAAACATTGATGTAGCGTTGCTCGACACATAGCTAAGAATTCCTTTATGAGTAAAGCTCATTGTTGAAGGCCTCATGATGACTTCAAGATGAAGAACAACAATAAAAGCGTTGTTCAATTTGTAAATGCTTTGTCTCGTTATCATGTATTTGTAAATGATTTGTTTCGTTTGCATTTAGTCATTTATCCCTTCATGGTTAAAAATGGTCTGGAAGAATACAATTTCGCGCATAAAATATGTTAAAAATGATAATAAATAAACATACTAGTATATAAAATACACATTCTAAGGAGAATAATAGATTTACAATAGTAATATCAGCAGAAGGCAAAATAGAAGTTTTAGTAATTATAATTTTATAGTAAATTACGTCCATGATGGATGAAGCAAATACAATATATAAACAAAAATTATGAAATACAGTTAAACTAAAACACATAAACTGCAATAGAATGTAGTTGACTCTTTGACTTGTTTGGACCTTATTTCAATTCTAATGATTGTTTTATAAAGTTGGATAAGCCGATCAAAGAATAATGTCTAGAGTTAAAATGTATTAACGATCTTCAAAAAGAGTTTTTATTTACAATAATCTCCAAAAAATTACGTCTGTAATTCTCATTAATTGTACAGTTACAATGTTTCTATTTCACAAATGAGAATAGATATCTTTGGGTAGATCCAGAGTTATTACCGGACTGACTTAAACCGACTGTGACGAAACCGGGCTTTCAACTTGCAGTGTGACGGGTGCCACGCGTGGAGCAGATCATGCTTACCCTTCCAGAGCACCTGATGTTACCTCAGTTTTTGTAAGGGTTCACACTGTTAGTGCCTTATTAGTTGTGTGGCGTTCTTGTTCATTTTTGTTCATTTGTTTTGACTTTGTCATATTCTCTCAATTCGTGTTGAATACGAGTTGCCGTAATTTTGGGCGGTATGATTTTTTAATTCCCCCTTTCCTCGTTCTTGCTTCGATATTTGTTTCTCGATGTATTTAAAAAGAAATGGGCTTTATCTTCAATATTATTACATTTTTTACGGTGTTATTTTTTGTATCTGCCAATTTCAACTTCTAATTTATGATCACTAAATACGAAATTTTGTTAAAAGATATCTAATTTTGAAGCTTGCCTTGAGAAAATAATCAGTTTCTAAACTGAAATTTTACTTCAGTTTACTATATGGTAAGTAATGACAGAAATTTTTTCACCAAACATTGTAGTAGAAGTATTCGTAATTACTTTATTTAATTCTTTTTTAGTTGGAGTTTTTAGTTTATTAAAAGATTTATCTGAATTTATAGTTTTAGGATCTAATTGAAGCTCATGTGAAATATTCATGGCGAATGTGTACCGAGTATAGATTCCTTCATCATTTAACTTTTGACTTTTTTTTTACCAATAGATTTATATCATCAGTATTTATTCGGGCAAAATACATTAAAGTCTGCTTCTTTATAAAAGAGGATAAAGATAGACGTCCAAATTCCGAGTAAGCTGCTATATTGTAAGCAGTTTTCTTACCTCCTAAAATTAAATTATAATATTTGGTGGGAATTTCTTCAAATGAAGTTTTTTAACAAAGGAAAAAGAATCAAATGTTCTGCTATTTTTCGTTGCTCTATATAATGGCAGATATGCATCCATATACCATATTTCTGATTTATTACAGAGAGTAGGTCTTTAATATAGATATTTAGTTTTCAATGTCTTCAACACACAGAGACTATCTGAGATGATGGGGTTTGTTATCAGTTTGATAAGACATGTTAAATTTTCTTTCGAAGTCATAATTTGGTGGTATTTTTGCCAACCTTAAAGTCAAACTTTTGATCATAATTATTGCATAAAGGTAAATTTGTAGTCATGTCATTCCATTAAGGTGTGTAGTTTTTGGTGGTGGTATTTTAAAACCGAATGTACTGTCATCATTGAGGTTCTGAGCGTCTTTCGTTCTTAAGCGGAGAAGTCATCATTAATTCCTTCGAAGCTCAAATCAAGTGCTCCGATCCAGACTTTTGATGCCAAGATTTACCCATTGTTTTTTACATCATATTATGCGTGTAATTGTTCAAGTTGACCATATGACCATAACAATAATACAAATATTTGTAATTTTTGACATAAAAGACGATTCTCTTATGATACAATCTCATCAACTCATCATTGCACGCATAGTAATTTGTGGTACACAACGAGACTTTGAAGTTGGAGAATATGAATATGAACTGATTGAACTTCTTTCACGTGAATTTCATTGGTTGAGCGTCAAGTAATAGCACAGCACCCATGATGTGTTATTTCTTTTTCGACGTTTCTATTGGACCACTGTGCGATCTCGTTTGCCGTGATTAACGTTGCTAAGTAACGGTGTTGTTATTCTAAATAAAAACAGAAGCAAGCAAACACAGAACAGCAGTTCGGCACCAAACATTCACTGCAATTATTTATGAAAATAATAAGAGAAATAATAACTCGAAAGAATTGTATATCGCTGGATATGAACTCTCGTTATGTAATTTCAAGTATAATAAACTTGCTAGTTTATTATATATTGAAATTACATAACTCTAGTTGATATCCAGCGATATACAATTCTTTCTCGTTATGAAAACTATAATTACACACCTACAAACAAGTAATAAGATATCGATTATTATATTAAAATACAATTTCCAAGACAAAGTAACCTCAATCAGAGATAGCACATAGATTGATGTATTGGCAGCTGCCACAGTTATGGATATTTGACACATAATTTTGTGGGGGTACCACGCAACTATTTTGTGTCTAAGCCTTTATTGGGTTTCGTTTTATTGTACCGTTTATCAGCTATTGCTGGTATGTGATTAGTGTTTTTACAGTTTTGACTTGAGTTTTTATATTAGTTTTTTTAATTATTTGATTGGTCTTTAGTGCATGAACACACGATATTAAAGATCTTGTTCCACTGTCACTATGAATTATATAGAATCTCCTTCAGGTAGAGTATTTCTTAACCAGAGATTTTCAGTATGAGAGCTTAAGCGAGCGTGTTAAACTCAAATTTTGCTATCGAGAGTGACGAAGTATTTTTAAATTACAATTCAACTGGCGGAGAATTTTTTATGGAATTCGTGCAAAACTCGAAATATGGAATGACGGTAAACCTCACGCAGAAATTCAATCACGCACGTGGAAATTTAACCAAATACTCACAATGTTAAAATACTCATTCATAACAAATACGTTGTTATTTATTTCACATTATATTGACTAAAGTTTTGCTTGTCTGTTATCATGAGTGTCAGTCAGAAGCAAAAAAGAGGAAAAATAATGAAGCAACTGTCAACAACTACAAACTGTTCGGTAATTAATCTTGTAAATCTAAAATGTCATGAGCAAAATGTCATCAGCATTATATTGGTGAAACAACTCTTTATCAATTTACACCGTTATTACACACAGCAAAATAGAAAAAATCACAGGCTTCAGCTGTCCATTTCAACAGCATCGAACACAGATTGACCGACATGCACGTTATTGCCATTGACCACCGGCCAAAATATATCTTGAAATGAACACCAGCAAGGAAAAGAATGATTCCGGATGAAAAAAAATGAATTGAGCAGGAATTTTGAGGTTATAATAATACCGCATGTACGACAGTTATATATTCCACTGTTTACATCATTTACTGATATTCGTTATAAAAATTTTCTTTGTCAATCCCGTCTAGAATACTTTTCATATTATCTTTTCTGATCACCAAAATGAAGTTCTTTATATATTGTGGATATTTAAGCTTAAATTTTGTACATAGTTTTTTGTTTCATATTATGTTGACTTTTATTTATTATGTTTTGGTAAAGACCCGGGATAGGATCGAAATATCACCTTTGCAAAATATACATTTATATTTGTGTGTGCCCTTCCCTAAAATATATAATCAACAAACAAACGAATCAGTGTGAATAAATACAGAAAATTTATATAATTTAATTATGTCAACTTTAAACTATTCTCATTTGGAGTTTGTAAATAACTGCTTAATGTCTTAGTAATGACCGACGATAGTTTGAAATAATTGTCCGTTGAATTTGTAGATTTGAAATGTAATTTGTCATATTCATCGTTCATATCAACAGTTCTGTTATATACATTATAATCAACACTTTGGTCTGTAATAGATTTCTGTCTTTCGGAATATTTAACAGTTCCATCAAAGGCCAGAAAGTCATAGTATGTCTCGGGGCTTGAAGTTTTCACATCATTGCTTGGTGTATATGTATTTATACTGATGGTATTGTACACACTTTGCTTTTCCAGAATAAAATAAAAATGATCTGCAGGTGAAGGACTCACTTTATTTCTCTGCTTTCTGGAAAAAAAAGTCATTCATTCTAAATATATCTATACACTGAAAGATTATTAATTTATCAAATTATTAAATATGCACAATGCAAATGTAAATATTGAAGTGAAATATGTCGAAGAGTAGTAAAATTTGTAAGAAACAATATTAATCAAAGAAAGCACATGTAATATAAATTATGAAAATGATATGAAACACGGAATAGACAAATGTTTCAAAAACTTATATTACAAACTTATCTGAATGTCATAATTAAACACTAAAATAAATGTTTGGAACTCATTTTTCTCTCTAGTGCGAAGAGCAAGGTATCGAGATTTCCAATCACAAGTTTTATTTTTATAATAATCCAAACACCCAGAGATGTATAATTTCCGATCTATTTTTTTCATCAATTTTCCCAAATATCGACTTCTGTCGGGTTTTCCGTCATTGGCGGAGTCGGCTAGAGAGCGGTTGCCTAATGAGATCATAACATGTCCGAACCAAATCTCATAGAGCTTTCGAGACAGGCAGTTTTTTTGTTTTGCAGATCATTTGTACATGTATCAAAAATGTGCATGGAAGTTTGATTTTATACTCTACTGAATCCTGTACAATAAGATAAAAACATGCCTTTAAGTGCACTATTTCTTTTTTGAGTACTATTTGTTGAACATAGTCATTTTATATCAAAAATCTGAAAGCAGGGCACCCCATTTATGAATAGCTAATCTCCAATAGTTTTCAAGGCAAGCAATTATTATTTTGCAGATTAATTGTACATATATAAGAAGTTTCTATGGTACATTGATATTGATGTTTGAAAATTTCTGCCAAAACAAACAGTTTACAGGCTACTACATTGGCCAGAAACAAATCTTATTGTTCTTTTACACCTTTTTAATGGTGTACATGGTACTTTGATTTTTAATTTTTAAAATCAATGCGAAAATGCCAGTTGTTGGACTTGGAAGGTTAAATGCTGCAGATAAATAATGTGTACATATCAGGCATCCACTGTTGATTGAAGGCTAAGTTATAATGGCCATGTAAAAGAAAACATGGTTTGCAGCACATTCAAAGCTTTCCTCTTGTTTTAATTTTGTTTGAATTCTAAAAGAAACAGTAGTTTTCTCACTTTACAACATTCACGGCAACAATAAAACGGATAGCAAATTTCTGTATATATATGTAAACGTTATGTGAAGAGTCTTTTCGATAACTTGATTTTATGATTTTATCTGCCATGATGAGACATAATTTGTCGAAATGGCCATATGCAGAATGTAAATTTACAGTAACTTCGGTATTTTGTTAATCAACAAGAAAAACAATATTTCTTTAATCCGTATAGTCATATTTGATACATACCTCCTGCAGATACAGCAGACAAGGATACAAATGAAAAGGATGATTCCAAAACAAGTACCAATTATTCCGATCATCATACCTACAATGTTCAGCCAGTCTATTACTTTTTTGTCGAAATTGAATTGCTTTGTTAAGAATTTCACAAAGTTTTTATCTTCGTATTTGTTTACATTTCTTTTAGATTTGCGTCATTAATATATTCAGAATTGAGATTGTGAACAAATCTTAAAATAACAGGTCTAAAATAAAAAGTCCTAGAATAAACGTGGCTTGTAGTATCATACTAATTTTGTATAAATGATGTACGTCCTACAATTTTAAAATATTAAATGAAGTAATTTGCATTTATACCCATGGGATTTTATCTCATCTTTATATGAATATTTTGCTCTATAGACAATTGCATTTACCTAGTACAGCATGATTGTCAGTACATATTGTATCAATTGAAAACAGCTGTTCTCGGCCCTATACAATTGTTACAGATATCAGAAGTCCCATACCTAATGAAGGACAGAAAAATCCCTAAAATTAAGTATGGGCTTGTCTTTTGTTTTCATTATTGTTTTTCTGGTGCAGTTTGCTTGTAAATTGTGGCTTGTGATTGTAGTTTCTGGCGACTGTAGGTGTTTGCTGTTATCCTGTTTCTGTAATTGACTTAAATGTGAGGGAATACAAATTTTGTCGATAATATATGTAGTTTGATCCATTATTGTAAGGCCTAAATCCTACAAATTGTGTACTTAAATATGAAAATGGACTCTTAATTTCAGTTTACAGAAGAGTTAATATTTATATAGAACACTAATACCATTTATGGTTGAGGTTTGGTTCTGACGCTGGTGTGCCGTTGTCACAACCATGTATGTTTAAGGCAATTCTAACTATTATCTTGTTATTGTGTTAGACATATAAATCAGTATCGTGATAGGTCAAAAGCTATTTACATCCATATCGACGTTATTACATGGTTATACTGTAAAGATGTAGGTTGTTCGATTTGTGACTTGGGAGTATCAAGTACAGATCATTCATTTAGGACATTTATTAAAGTGGAATAAACAAAATCTGCATAAAAGTCATGAGTAGATAGCAGCCATTGCGCAAATGTAACCAAAGTGTGTAACCACTGTTATTAACCAAACTTTTATAAAGTAGTGTTTTATACGTGAATATAATATATAATATTATTTCTAAATGGGACAAAAATTCCCATCTGAAATATCCATTAAATGTATTGCATATTTTGGATTTTGTCTCGTTTAAATTTACTCCATTTGTAAAGAAAATGGATAACAGGAAACACCTACAATGACTGAAAATTATAATTACATGCTACAATCTGCCATGGAACTACACATGAAGAACACGAATAAGACAAAAGACAAACGATAAGAATTCGGGACAGCCGGACTTGGTACCAGCACTAGCAAAAGCCAGCGGTAGGGTTAAACCGGTTTATGGGTACCCAAACATCCCCTTTATCTGCCCCATTTCCCTATATTATAATAAACATAGGAATGAAACCCAATACAGGTACTCTACTAACGCCAAGACCACAATCTTGAAAGGAAAGAAAAAAACAATACGTAATTTAGAAAGATGGGTCAAGGGTTTCTCGGCGCTAAACTGCCGGCTAGCTCAGGGAGCCCAGTCTGCTGCACTACGGAAGAAAAATCAAACTCAAAACTTCCCGAAGGGTTTGGTCCAGAATCATCATAAATTTAAGTAGACATCGGCAATATCAGTGAGAGGACAGTGTGTGTGCAAAATTTTCAGGTCATAAGTCTCGAAGCTAATTTAACGGATGCAAGCAGAATATCTTGTCGATATCCCCTATTACGTAAAGGATGTAAGTTACATCCCAGCTTTTCTGGACTTTTAATCAATTTCTGGCATTTTTTAACAACATTTCCGTAAAATAACTAAATACCGAAGTTATTGTGAATTTTGATTCTGAATATGCGCATTTCGACAACTTATGTCTCTTCAGTGCAGATAAAATCTAAACGTTTGGAAGACCATAAAGTCAAAGATGTTTAAAAACTGAAAGATAACAAATGACCAAATATGATCTAAATAGAAAACCAAAATCAGCTAAAAACGAGGATTAGAAATGCTCTTAGTAATAAGCTGTTTACGAGTAACATCAAATGTCCCTTTATTTGTTCATTTACGGTGTAGTTTGTCTCTTGTGCAGAGTGGAGTCCGTAAAAAGATTCCCCGTGCTTGAGGTGCATCGTCTTTTTATTTTGTCAGCAATGGTGTACTTGTTCATTTGAGAGTTTCTCATATTATTGCAATATCAAAATTTTAAAATTGACTTTCTTGCCATGTAAAATTAAACTATTTTTTTTTTTGTGGCCAGCTGTATGAATATATTGCTCACATATCCTGATTTTACTTGCCAAGTTTTCTTACAATTAACTCGATGAGTGCTCTATAATCGTTTATATGTTGTATTGTCTATTGGTCTCTTTATCGGACAACGGATGACATTGTTTGTTAGAGTACTTTGCCCGATTTGATATGCTTGTTGACGATCCCGCATCCATGACAAAGGATACATTGATGTGGCTTGTTCAACATTTAGCTATTGAATTCCGCTCAAACTGGTGAACTTACTATGGAGTAGGAGTGTTTGCTCTTTGTTGAAGGCCTAATGGTGACTTCAAGATGAAGAACAACAATTAAAGCGTTGTTCCATTTGCTGAATCTTACCATGTTTTATAGGGATTTTGTCCCATGTACATTTATTCCATATCCCTTAATTTGTTCTGAAAGGTAACAATTTTTCAGTGGTGTATCTTGCAATGTATAAAGCTCACAGTTTATTCTGTAAATGAAACATAAACATGCGTCGGCATATTGTCGCTGCAGAATGTTACTTGATGCTGTACAAAATCAGCAATGCACTTACAATGGATTTCTGTTCGGATGGTTTTAAGAAAAATTTGGTATAAATATCTAAAGTGTTCACAAATTTAAAACAAAACTATTCTATTCTTGGTTGATCTTGGATTTACTTCTTATGTCTTAATTATGTCTTCTATATTATTGGTTCTATATAGCTATCAGCAAGTAATAACGGTTGATGTTTGGTCCTTTTAACGATTGATTTTTGTCTGCATCAAAGAGACATGTATAAGTATCCGAAATGACTATAGTTGCAGCTACTGTACTTCGTTGTTCAGTAACTTCGGTATTTAGTTATTTCTTAAACAATTAAGTAAGATTTCATTCATTTTAATTCAATAAATTTGAAAAGTTACTTTCTGAAAACCCTTTCCCGAAATAAACTTAATTAATTCAAAAGATCTCGATATACTCTGCGATTTATCTCGAGCAATATTAAAATTGAAAGGTGAACAGAACTGAATGTGCTCCGTTGCAACATTTTTTTTTCAATTGTCTTACCTAACAGTAGAGTATTCCGGTCTCCTGATAAAGGTTCTGGTAATGACTGAGAGCTTGGTACGCTGTTATTTCCTAGTTGGTCTAAAACATTTATTATATATAGGAATCAAAATGTTGCAAGAACAAATAAGTACTACGGAATGAGGTTTATCCATTAAACAAGGAAAAGCTAGTGTCTAAGCAATCTTCTTCTAAAAACATGTAATATTGTTGAAAAGTTGCCAAATGCTTTCTCTGTTTTTATACCTTCTCAAATTTTTCTCAAAAAGTTTCCACATAGAATCGGGTTTTCGGGTCATTATGAAAGTACTTGAGTACTGATGAGTACCTTTGGAGACTATCATTCAACAAGCAGATGCATCGATCAAGTTGAAATAAATTAATTACCAAATTTCATACTGAAAATAAACACCTTCTAAAGATTTCGACACCTAAAAACTTAAAAGACTTACTAGAATATCTATCTTCAACCAAACTGAGCCACTGTAACAGTGTCAAAACATTTGATTTTTCTACTGTCTACACTACTCTTCCACGCGATAAGCTAAAGTCAGTACTCCGGGATTTAATACATCCGGGATTTAATACATCAGTCTTTCTGTACTAAAATGGTGAAAGAAGATATTCGTATTTAGTGAAAGGTAAAGATGGGGCCTTTTTGTTAAACATCACCCTTTCTTAGCAGCAATATACCCACCTCTCCAGCCTATGGAGTGTACATTTCACAGTTGATTCGTTACTGTCGAGCTTGTAGTTTGTACAGTGATTTTTTGAACAGAGCAAAACCACTGTCCCAAAAGCTGCATATTCAGGGATTTGTTCAACCTTTGTCAATTTCATCCCTCAAGAAATTCTATGGCCGTCACCATAGCATCATTGAAAGATATGACGTGTCAGTATCCCAAATGAAAGTGGACATTTTTAGCTAGATTCACGTTCTCCCGGATTTGACTACCAACTTTTCCCGGATTGAATCACCCACAGTGTAACGGGTGCTGTTAACAGAGCAGGACATGCTTACCCTTCCGGAGCACCTGATGTCACTCTCAGTTTCACTGNAGTTCACACTGTGAGTGCCTTTGTTCTGAATGTTGTGGTTTCTGGTTCTGTGCTTTGTGTCTGTCTGGCGTCATTGTTTTTGTGTCTAACGTCATTGTTTTCTGTGTTCTCGTTTTTGCCCTGTCTTTGGACTTCGATTTTTGTGAATTTCACCCCTTTGTTCCTTCGGTATTCTACTGCCGTTGTTACTGATTCACACAAAAAGTATACAGAGGAGGATGCCATTGCAATGTTGGAATTCTTGATTGATAACATATTTGTAGAATTGGAGGACAAGTTATCCAGCAGACAATAGGGATACCTATGGGGACTAATTGTGCGCCACTTTTAGCAGAATTGTTTCTTTATTCGTATGAAGCCAGGTTCATAAAAGGGCTAGTTTAGAAAAAAGACAATAAGCTAGCCAAATCCTTTAATTTCAGTTTCCGTTTTATAGATGATATTCTTTCACTGAACAATCCCCAATTTAAGGATAACCTTCGTCTTATATACCCAAATGAACTCGAAATTAAAGAGACCACTGATACACCATCATCAGCATCATACCTGGACCTATACCTCTACATTGACAACTCTGGACGTCTGAAAACAAAACAAGAGTGATGATTTCGACTTTCCAATAGTGAACTTCCCGTTTTTGAGCAATAATATTCCCACTTCTCCGGCACACGGAGTGTACATTTCACAACTCATTCGCTGTTGCCGTGCCTGTAGTTTGTACAGCGATTTTGTCAACAGAGCGAAATTACTGTTTCAAAAACTTATACATCAAGGGTATGTTCAGTCACTGTTGCAATTGTCACTACAGACGTTCTACGGTCGTCACCACGATTTGACAGACCATTACAATGTTTCTGTTTCACAAATGAGAACAGATATCTTTGGGTAGATCCAGAGTTTGTTACCGGACAGACTAACACCAACTGTGACAAAACCGGACTTTTCACTGGCGGTGTGACGGGAACCACGTGTGGAGCAGATCATGCTTACCCTTGCGGAGCGCCTGATGATACCTCAGTTTTTATAGGGTGCTTTAGTTTTGTGGCGTTCTTGTTCATTTTTGTTAATTTGTTTTGTGACTTTGTCTTTGTCATACAGTCTTAATTCATGTTGCTGTGAATTGCCGTGATTTTGGATTTATGATTTTAGAATTTCCCTTTTTGTCGTTCTTGCTTCCGTATTCGTTTGCCGATGTACTAATGCCATTTCAGAGCAGATCAACTCAAAACAGTTGTTATGAAAAAAGCCAAAACCAGTTAACCTCAGAGCTATGCAAGAGGGTAATACTGCTAAGCGTTAGACACAAGTTGTTAATTTTTTTTATATTGTAAGATTCCAAATTATATCAGTCTTCGAGCTAACGTACTACTACACTACTGACTGGAAAAAATCGAGAGCTAACATTCTTCATTGTGATTTACAGTGGGAGACGACCCATGTGAGATGGGTAAATGACCAATCATAAGTGTAATACAACAATTGTAACCATGACTTAACGTCATAAATCACCTGACGTCACAATGTAAGGTACACTCAAAACGACATTATTCTCACACTCTAGGTTTCCAGATGTTTCTTGGCGTATTTTACGGAAGAAATAGGAACTTGTATTCGATCAAATTTAAATAGCCGGGATATCTTTCACTCGTGAAAGAAATTCTGCGTCTTTTCCTCTCGTTCGCTACGCCCAACTCGAGATAAGACGAAATTTCTTACACTTGTGAAAGATATCCCGATCTTTAATTTGATCTTGTGCAAGATCCTATTATTGTCATAGGAGATACGTCGATCCTTTAGTAATAAATAACTTCATATCGAAATTATTTTAAATAATCAAGCAGATGGTCATTTCGACAACGTAAGTCTCTCCGACTAAAATCAGTTAAAACCAAATCATTATACAACTATCGAAATGAATAATAAATCTGTTTTAGCAATCATATCCAAACAAACCAGAATAAACTTGGAAAATAATACCATCAAAACTTACTTGCAAAATGTTCATAATACCTGTAGTACAAATGAATGGATTACGCTCTCTGCATGGTCTTGCTTCTATCGTCCATTCACCCATTTTTCGTCTCAAGGAAAGACACCCTGTTCGCCTTGGGTCAATAGCTTCTGATTTGTAGAATGAGTTACTTATACTGCTGCCTTGATAAAGGTAAAAACAAGAATAACAGACATGTCGAAACAAATACAAATTTTGATCACAGGATACAAACTGTAAATTACAAAAAAAATTATTTCATTCTAAATCCAAACTCAACCCTTTTACCCTTTTACTGGTAGTATGTGCCCTTTTTGAAACAATCTGTTGAATTGACATAGGGTCCACGCTGGTCAGAGAGTCTTAAGATGACATTATTTTATCTGATTGTTCATTGTAAATTGTATGTATGTTATGTATTGTTTTGTATTGCTTTGTAATTCTGCAATAAAGATATATATATATTGTGCAACGATATCGACAAAAGGAAAATTACTTTACAAGACAGTAAGGTTAAAAGGTCTTTCATTTATAGATCGTTGTGATACTACTGCAATACCAAAATATAACGACCCACAATTTAGTTTGTCTGATAATATGCTCGGGGATAATATCGTACGACAGGTGGTAATTCTCGATATATACTATTTTCACAAAATAACTCCTAGTATTTCCGGGTTTGTTATGCCAAAATCATGGCTTCAACATTTGAAGATGAAATGAAAGCTTTTTGGAGATTGTAATCTTGAAAATTTCATGAATTAAATTGCTTTACTATGTAACTGAAACAAATTATATATTCTAGACAAGTGACGAAGCTTCATGTAAAACATAAAGCTTTCATACCAAGTTAAAGAAAGAATATATTTTGTGCAAAGCTCTGTTTAAAGGGAAGTTTATTTTCCTCTTATGATTTTGATGTTCGAAAACGGTCATTAGAACTGAGGAGAGGAGGTGTGAAACTGACTTGAATATTTACATTTACTTCTTCGTTAATATTTTTTTGTGTTTAATTAACGTCATTGAACTAAAAACCGAATTGGTTAATGGTATTTGAAAAAGATAATAATAGATTTATCGAACAATTGACAATTCGAACAAAATACATAAACTTTGTAGTGTTATTTCATACACTTTCAATGTTTTGGTGACGTGACTATAATTATTTGTCAGACAGTCGTTTTGCCATCAATCAGAAAATATAATTGAATTAGTGAAACGTTTTGTAAATGTTTATTCTGCTTAGTTGAAAAGAAAATTAATTAAAGTATGATTTTGCCAATCTATCGTACCATCATTCCATCTTTGTCGTATTCTGGTTAGTGATGACCAAAATGATGTATCGTTTAACCACAGACTGTCATGGTCTAACACGTCTTTACCAGCCAGATGTCCTCCCATAACGGAGCACTTTCTAACAGCTTCAAACCAAGACGTTTTCTCTACTGATCGGAAATAACATGGCGGCTTTGTCTGTCCTTTGAACTGGCATATAGTTTTATCAACTATAAGAAGATGAAGGTGATTCTTTAATGTCTTAAAAATTGCACAATATATCAGCTTACGAATAACGAAGCGAAAAGGCATAAAAGGGGAGCATTTTAATCAAATTTAAAAAAAAAATCAATAAGAGGCAACAGAAACGGGAATATGACGAAGATAAAACAATTAAACAAAAATGTACAATAACATTAAAAACAAAGAACTAGCAGTTTGAAACGCTACAGAAATAAGGTTGTATGTAGCACAAGTCGATTATAAGAAAACTTGGCAATGTAAAATAGTGAGATGTTGGGCTATAAATAGGTGGTCAGAATTACGTTATGAAATTACAAAAAAGAATAAATGCCAAAATTAGAACGTATGACAGTATATCCATATAAGAAATTATCTCACTAACAAGTACACAATATATAGAGAGAATAAATCTCTAGCACGGGAAATCTTTTTACGGATTCCACACTGCAGGATACTCTAGTCTTAATTAAAAAACGAAATTATATTGAAAACATGTACAAAATCACTAAAAATACATGGTAAATCAAAGCAATTGAACAATACTGATTACTGATATTATTGTTCTTCAGCTTGAAGTCAACAATAAGCTTTTCGTCCCTCAAAGTTCAAGATGGCCCCTAACACTTGGTTTCAGCGGAATTCTTTGCTAATTGTCGAACAACGCTACATACATGCCTTTTCTTGTCATTTAGGAATGATTGTTAACAAATATATTAATTAAACTGGAAAAGTGCTCTTACAATCACTGTCATCCGTTGCCCGACAAAAGCACAAGTGTCTTAAGCTAGTGGACGATTACAGCATATAGACAAACACAAGGCATTCATCAAGTCGATTTTAAGGAAACTTGGCATTATAAAATACAAGCCTTTTATGGAATATTTTACCATTTTGCAACTGAAGAGTGTACATTACACTAGATCTATCAACGGGGCGTCTCGTCTTTAACTAATTGTTTCTGGTTACGATTATGAGTTTGGACATATCGTTTCTCAAAGACGTAATATGAAGCAATTATTCTACTGCCTCAAAACATAATTGAAATTCAAAATTATTCGTATGATTAAAAAATAATAGAATGCTCCCCGTATGCTGTATTGGTAGGAAAACACTTATAATTCTGATGAATTTTGTTTCACACGTCATAGTTATAAGGTATATTTAAAGATGTTCATACTAATCTTCTTTATACCCGGTGCAAACACAAGTAAAAATATGCATACATGTTAACCTCATCTGTTTGAACACTTAGTGAAAGAATTAATGAAATAATTTCTTACATATTCTACACATATATTGGTGTTCATGAGCACATCTATCTGTATACCACACAATTTGGCCTTCTTGATCCTGTGTTATCAATACACAATCGTCTCTCTTGTTTGAATTTCCAGGTTCATATAGAATCCATTTGATACTGTCTAAATACATAAAATATCAAGGAGTATTTTTGGAGATACTGTACAAATTCATTAAAATCATTGAGTATTTTTGGAGTATTTTATACCTTAGTATTTTAAATTTTTTTTTGATACCTCAAAATTTTGAAAGTTAAGACCACATTGAGCTTTAGGAATTTTTCCAAGACTCAAATAATGATGATAATTTTAACATTGTATTTCCCTTAATGTGTTTGTACTTATGAAAGCCTTTGGCGATATTTTGTTCCTTTCCTTAAAGCAGAATTGACTACTATAGTTACAAGCTACTTAAAACTTATTTTGATGAGAGAGAAATGCAAGGATGTTTCGTATGGAAGTATTTTTCTTGTATAACGTTTCAAAAGTAATGCAGGTTTTTAATTTTTGTCAAAAGTCAAGCCATTCTGACTACAATAATACAAAATGTTTCTAATGGCTACAGAAACTTAAAATTTCTATCGATTCAGTTAATAATTCTTCTTCATAGGAGTTGTTTGAAGAACTATTACGACGTACTAGAAATGAGAACGACTTGATATAGATGCTGGATCTATTCTTCGACAACATTTTGTCAAATTAGGAGACTGCGTATTCAACTGAATGCATGAATTTCAGTGGGAACAATATGTGCGACACTTTTAGTTGCAGTATGCTGATGAGAGACTTCTCTTTGAAACACGTTTACAGCATAACGAAATTTATTGTTTTCTATGCAATGGTGTAATTTTTCCTTAAATAATCCAAAATGTACTGAATATTTGCATCAAATCTACCCAAGCGAACTTGAAATTAAAGCGAATTCTGATAAATCTATACTTCTGATTTATACACAGACATTCTGTTGTACAAGGATCACAGATGGGTGATTGAAATATAGATTGTAACTCTTTCCAAGTAACAATATACCAACATGTCCAACAATTTGAGTATACATTTCCCAGTTGTTTTGTTTCTGTGATGTAGTAATTTGTTAAATACAGTGATTTTTGAAAAGGGGAAAACTTTTTAGTCGGTTTATCTTCAGCCTTTGCTTTTATCCGGTTTGAGGAAAAGCTCTACCGTGACATACTCGAAAGATATAAGGCGTCGTTTTCAGAAATGAGACTTACTATTTCCTGGCTGTTTTTTTATGTTTACATACGTTTAACGTTACAGGCCTAAACCAAAACTATGGA
Source organism: Modiolus philippinarum (assembly GCA_002080025.1). Lineage (NCBI taxonomy): Eukaryota > Metazoa > Mollusca > Bivalvia > Mytilida > Modiolidae > Modiolus > Modiolus philippinarum. Next base: position 22,737 of record MJUU01046021.1, on the reverse strand, counting down.
TTGACTCACTTACAGTGTGATGGATGCCGTGTATGAAGCAGGACATGTTTATCCTTGTGGAACACCTCATACCACTCTCTATTCTGGCATAGTTTTTTGTGTGAGTTATTCAGTTTGTGGTTATTGTTTTTAATAATGTCTCGATTTCTTGCTCTTTGTTTCTCGTATTTGCATTATCTCCTGAATTTGATTTATGTAATAAAAGCTTTGTTTTTCATTCGATAATTATAAAAAAAAAACTATCAAAAAGTTTTGCTAGATTCACAGTAAAATGTTCAAAATATTTGCCTGTCATATTTAAGTGGAGAGGATATGATTATGCAATGTGAACGGGTTTCAGTTTTAGCTTTAAAGGAAATACGTGACAGAGTTAATATGTGACTGTTAAAAGTGTATTATTGTGTCAAGTTTTAGTTGTGTAGGGTTATTGTCATCAACTCCATATAATATGTAATATTATCTCTCTACTGACAACGATTTTAATATAACCTACCATCCGTTCTATATACCGTCACTGTATTCTCAGCACCACATATATAGTTATCATCACCTTTGCATGGCGTATAACACATCCTGTCTCTCACCTGTCTGACGTCATGCAGGTCATGGTAGCATAAACACTTTTGTCCCTTCAAATTTAATTATCTTGGTTATTATAGTGGTTAATTATAGATAGATCAAAAAGTGGAGCAACTATCATTAACGTGGGTGTAGGATGACGTCAGAGAGTAAAGGTGGGTAGTTACAAAATTATCGAACAGAATTGTCAAGAGCCAAAGAGACAAAGCAGGTGGAAAGCACCAAAAAAATTATCAAACGCAATTGTCCTGACTTGGTACAGGCATTTAAAAAAAAA
>MJUU01046021.1:6447-21873 GCA_002080025.1 Modiolus philippinarum | reverse complement strand
GTCTGGTGGAGAGACTATATGGAATTGCGTCGATACAGTGTCTTGGATGACAACTGCTTGGTAGCAGATATGCGTGTGTATCGGTCGGTTTCGAGTGCAGATCAAAGCTGATTTTTCCGTCGGCAAGCGTTGAAGTAGTGTCGAGGAATACATTGGGAATTTCCGATATGTTGGCAGTGAATTTAATTGATGGATGATAATTGTTTATAAATTCCATAAATTCATCAAGGTGCTGTCTTGTATCTGTCCATTTCATTTCAATGTCGTCAATGAAACGGAGCCAACTATAAGGCTTGAAAGGTGCTTCCTGGAGCATACGCTTTTCTAAATCGCCCATGAATATATTAGCGTAAGATGGAGCTACTCGCGTGCCCATTGCAGTCCCATTAACTTGAAGAAAATTTTCGTTGTTAAAAACAAAGTTGTTACGTTTTAACACAAGACTCAGAAGATTAACTAAGGACTCTGTTGATGGTGATTGAATAGGCCTAGTATCCCAAACTTTTCGGCATGCGTTTATTCCCTCTTCATGGGGAATGTTAGTATAAAGAGATACCACATCTAAAGTTACCAGTAAAGTGTGTGGAGGGAGATTTTCAGATGGTGTTTTATTTATATAGTCTGTAGTGTCTTTGACAAAGGAAGGGAGAGATTCAACAAAGGGTTGAAGCTGGAGGTCCAAAAAATGTGAAATTTTTTCCGTCGGATGACCAATACAGTTTACAATGGGGCGCCCTGGGATCCCTTTCTTATGAATTTTTGGTAAAAGATAGAATAAGCCAGCTCTAGGATTTTCAGGGAGAAGGCCATCAAATGTTTCTTTATCTAGTTCTTCATTATCCAGCATGGATCGCAGTGCTGATGTTATTTCTTCGCTGTATTTCTTAGCTGGATCATTTTTAATTTTTTTATAAAATGCAGGTTGGGAAAGCTGGCGGTTAGCTTCGCTTATGTAGTCGTCGGTGTTCATAACGACTACTGTGGACCCCTTATCCGCTTTTTTGATGACGATGTCCTCTCTTTTTTCAAGATTGTGCAGGGCTTCTTTTTCACATTTCGACAGATTAGAAATTGGGGGTCTTTGGCGTGGTAGTTGACGTTCCACTTCTTCTTGGACANACAGCTTCGATGTATGATTCCAAGGCTTTTGACTTACTGCACTTGGGTGTCCAGGTACTCTTTTTCCTAAATATACTAAAGTCTTCTGAGTCTGTGTCTGAATCAGAATGCTCAGAGATTTCATCTTCTCCATTTCTATTAGAAAAATATTCTTTTAATCGCAACCGCCTGAAGAAAGATTGCATATCGTCCCTGAGTGTGTTGGTATTAAGTCGGCTTGGTGTCGGAGAGAAACCAAGTCCTTTAGAGAGCAGAGATTCTTCATCTTTAGACAAAGGAGTCGAAGATAAATTCAAAACTGGCGATTTCTCAATTGCATTATTGATTTCTCTCCTCTTAAAACGTCTGTTTCTGCTTTTTTTATGTTCTTGGTTGTTTTTAAGAGGTACATAGAATGGAAAAACATGCTTGATGTTATCTCTTTCAAATTTTCGTCTCTTTTTTGCTTCCAAATTAGCATTATGTCTATTAATAAAGTGTGATAATTTGTCCAAATAAACGGAGAATTCAGTTTGCGAACATGAATTCTTTAAAAGGTCTCTGGTTTTGTTAATTTTGTTTTCGAGAAATTTAATTTGATTCAATGAATTGTCTCTTAAGAGACTTAAAAGGTTTTTAGAACAAACATCTAATGTTGTNGAGTTAAAATACTGTGAAGTATGACCGATGTTATGCGTCGCTTTCAGCTGAAGACCTTTAGGGATTAAATTGTTAAATAGATAGGTTTGGTAATTATGAAAATGATGTTTTAGAGACGAAACCTTTTTGCTATCTTTCTTCAACGAGATGAAAATTTGTTTGTGATCCATTGTAATGAGAACGTCAAAAATATTTAATTCAAAATGCCAAAATATTGAAAATTTGAAAGAAAATCAAAAACACAAATAAATTAAACAATAAAAAGGGAAATTAAGGTGGATCAAAAGATACAGTTGCCGAAACTATTACAAAAAAATCTATAAACAAAGCAACAACACCAAAATTCCCGACGTACTGGATCCGACAGGATACACAATTTGTGAGAAGAATATAATCAAACAAAAGACAAAAGTGAACAGTACACAAATAATACAGTTAATATTTCAGCCCCTATCCGGGCCTTTTTCAAAACACAATAAAAATAAAAAATAAAATCAAACAAAAACTATGTACAAAAAAGTCTAACCAAAACAATAACAGCTACATTGTAGACGCTGGTTATCACAAATGTAATACGAGATGAATGCCCGGAGGGAGATGAAGAAAAAACTTTTGTCAGTTACTGTATATCTAAAAGTATTTAACAAAATCAATAATTGAAGAAATTGTAGTGAATCCGGAAGAAATAATATCTGCAATTGAAAAATGTGTTATTTTTAAATTTTAACACAAATTTCCTGCTGCTTTTAGAATTTTAATCATCTCAAAATTCAGGTTTTAATATTCAAACTGGATTTAATTTTTTGCATCCAGAACCGCTCTTTTGCTTGTCGCTTTGTCTCATTCCAAGATTTATTTTGGTCAATTGCGACAACTTGCATGTCTGTCCAGCTATGTCCTATGCTGTTGAAATGGACAGCCGTTGCCTGTGTTAATTCCTTTTTCTTTATGTGATTACGATGTAAATTAATACGGAGATTAAGTGAATTTTTTGTTTCACCAATATATTGCTGTTGACATACCGCACACGTAATCATATATATCACATTTTCGGATTTACAGGACAAATTGACGAAAAATTTGAATTTCTCGCCAGTTGCTGTGCTCTCAAATGTCGATGTTGTTAGACTGTATTTGCACAAAAGACACCGTTTGTCTGGACAGGTCTTAAATTGTCCTATTACAGGTGATTTTAGTTTAGCCTTAACGAGCATGTCCTTCAATATTTAAGTCCTGCTCATGTGTTTTATGTATCTGTAGTCCTTTCATTAAATTCAAGACATATATAATGTTGTTATCAAAGTGAGATAACTCAATTTTTGTGTCTGAAAATTTTTCTATTTTAAATATAAATGTATGGTATTGTAATAGACAATCCTAAAACAACAAGACATAATTAGAAATTCATAGTGAGCATCAATAGTGTATCGTCAAGTTATAATGACTACTTTCTCCATGAAGTTATTTCTGTTGAGTTCAGTAATTTTTATTCATGGATCCTTAAAAATTAAAAAAAGAAAAATAGATTTCTAAGATGAAATCTAAATTTTTGGCAACGACGGGAGTTCTATTTATTAATTTAAGTCTTGCTCATGTGTTTTATGTATCTGTAGTCCTTTCATTAAATTATACAATTGTGTGAAGTGCTATATATTGGAAAATAGAAGTTGCAATTCACGCGCCACTAGAAGTTTCAATATTTTTACATAAAACTTATTTATTTCCATAACAAATACACGACAATACATCAGACACAGACATTAACTCCCGGGGGGGCAACTTGACTATAAAATGACGGGGGGTGCGTCTTTAAGTTCAAAACCCCTACCCGAAATTATCCAGGTCAGGCCAAATTTGAGACCCGAGTTTATCCAGAGACTAAAATAATGACCCGAATTTATCCAAAGGGGATGTGGTAATCAAAAGATTAATGCCTAATTTAAAGTGACATTACATCAGGAATGTAGCAAATCACTTAATCCTTTGTTTATATTGGCCAGGAAAACAAAATTTGATACTCGGAATCTCCAAACAACAAGAAATTAAACCCGAAATCTCCAGAAATTGATAAAATATAGGCCCGAAATCTCCAAAGTCTTCGGGAAATTCTACCCCGAATTTGCCGCACATCCCGTACCTGTACATATAGAAGTTACCCCCCCCCCCCGAGCATTAACTCGATCAAAAATTCTATTTCATTACCAATCCATGTACAAATAAACAATATATTACATTAAATCAAAAATCGATATAAATTTCCTAATGAATACCAAAGCAATAGTCACGAAGAGTAATGGTTCATTACACGTTTCGCAAAATAACCTCAGACATTCTTTGAATTGTGAACACAATTCGAACTTGACCTGAGTGGTGAACAAGTTACATACCAAGGTTGAAGACTGTTCATTATAACGTTCAAAATTTATCAAGCGGAAAACTTCGGGGACAGATGGACAGACATGCAGACGGAAGGACGGATGGACACACGACTGAGGGAGGGTGTCACATCATACCTTGCCAATGCGTATGTCGGGTATAGAACTCTCATGCAGAATACATGGCAATATAAGGAACATAAATGACGTCAACGAAAAAACAATACGTAACATTAGAAATAAACACTTACACACTGAAACACAAAGAAGAGCTCTGAAAGCTTCATATATGGCTCCATATGGCATTTGACACACGCAAGTGAAACCTCATTCGGTATTTGTCAATCGAAATATAACACATGATCTATTGAAAGATGTCCATCACGATGTTGATCACGCACATTAATCTTTTTGAGTAAAATTAGTAACGGTGTTTGAACATATTCCTGGCGAAGTACTTTTTGGGATTGTAATTTCGCTCTGTTGGTTAAATCGTTGGTCACATTACATGCACGACAGTAGCGAATAAGCTATGAAATGCGATCCTTAAATTGCTATGTGCTGAAGATTGGGGTAAATTAGTACTAAAATATGTAACGTTCGCAATACAAAAGTCAAAATCCCAACATTGATCATAAAATTTGCATTTATAGTGTCCCAATTTGTCACTATAGAGGTGAAGGCGTAGGTATGAAACTGATGTTGGTGTATCAGTGGTCACTTTAATGTTTAGCTCATTTGGGTAGATGCATGAAGATAACCCTTTAGTCGGGGAATGTTTAAAAACACTATTTATGAAATAAATAATAAATGGAGACTGAAATTAAAAGATCATGTGGCTAGACTTTTCTCTTCCTTTTGAAGTAGACCTTGCATGATGATGGCTACAAACGTATATATAAAAAGGGATCTGCAAGAAGTAGCGCCACAATTAGTTTCTTCTGGTACCCCGTTTGTCTGTTGAAAAACTAGCCTTCCAAATTCAATATGTTGTCAATTAAAAATTCCAGTATTGCAATTACATCCTCTTTCGTATACTTTTGTGGGCATCAAGTGCGCAGTTTGACAAAATGATGATTTCCTTTACCCAATACCAAATATGAGTATCCTTTTTCTCCTTTTTTGGTGCAGAAAGACTGGTGAATGAGAGCTACCTCGAAGTGCTGATTTTAATTCATTATGTAGAAAATTCAAATGTTTAAATACTATGGCAGAAATTAAGTTCTGAATATAAGATAAGATAAATCCTTACACACAGTTTTTGAGAATTCTCATCTGTTTCACCCCGCTTGTTGAGTATGTTTTTTTTTCACAGTAAAAACGTATATCTTGAGTCCATCTTTCACTGTGGTTAGTAATGAAGTTAATTAACAGCCTTCAAAAGGATTTTGTTGTGCATTTGGAAGACCATGGCATAAATTATACCTGTACTAGTAAGGACACGGTTTTCGTCACTTACACTTTCACCAAAGAAAGTCAAGATTGCATTATGATTGTTGTCATGAGGATTTCCTTCTTCAGTATCGTGCAGTGAAGTATCAATATCTATCTGTTTTATCAAGCAGTCGATGTAGTGTCTTACGGAGACAAATGTGATGTTGTTGTGGGCTTTGTATGCTGGAGCAATTATGTAATTGTCATGGAGGAAGGAGATGTATTCAGATTCTTTGATATGCTTTTTGTAACCAGCTCAATGGAGTCTAATAAAACATGTAAAAAAATTCTGTACTTACAAAACAAATATCAGTCTTCCAACATCAAAATCTGAATTACCAAATAGAATATTTTCACTGATAGTTTGAACATTCAATTCTCTCGTTCCAGGTGATAAATATTTCTTTGGACTGCTTTTATAGGTTTATAGGTCACCCAATAAAAAAATCATGAAATTACGATATTCTTATATTACACTGAAATTCCTATTAATAAATACGGAACCGTAGCTTTTACGGTTTTGTACATAATTTTGTTAATAGATCCTTTTTAACAAATGACCGATAGGGCACTGTTCCGTTGCTACATAAAACACTTACCGAGAGTCCAGCGAAAGGTCTGTGTAACCGGTGTTTACAATAACTTATACAGAGAGTTGGTTGATTTTCTACAAATATTTCTGATAATTTCATTTGAGATTTAAAACATCCTATGGGTTCAGGAACTAGCCTGGTTTTATCTGCAAAACGAATTAAATTAATATGAAATGTAGGACGACCACCTAATGTCATTATAAATGATGAAGAATGTCCGTCCGAAGTAAGACATTTATTGATGCATGCACTATATATGAATGGTAATCATTGGCGGAATTATTTGTGTTGTTTCAAATTTTTATTTTGAGAATTCGAGTGACAAACATTGAAGTACCGTATAAATAAAACTTATTAAAAGTTTATTACAATAAATAACCAAATGAAAACAAAATGGCGGGATTATTGAGTAAAAAATATTGTGAATGTATCTTTTTGTTTGTAATATTTGTATATGCTGAGTAGAATTTCTCATCATGTTTTGTTATAATGTAAAAAAAACCATGTGATTTGTATTTTATTAGTTGTTATGCAGTTTATTTTTGTAGATATCTTTTAAGAGCTATGCTATATTGCTTCCTTCAACTTACTTTGTTAACATAGAACCCTTCCAGTTATAAGATACTATTAACATGATTAAACGATTTCAAAATTGTAAGAGGACGTTTTCTTTCATATTTATCCTTACACGTCAATGTTTATTTTTTTTCACTCAGTGCTTAGTTAATGATTCGAACCAAACTTTGCCACCGTAGTCATTTTGAAAATTAATTCGGACAAGTTCGCATTCCAAGAAAATCGTAAATTTTAGATTACTATAAAGTAGTTTCCAAATAAGATATCAAGCAGAAACTCCGTCAAACGAAATTTACTTTACTAACTGATACTTACCAAGTAATTTCGCGCAACTATCTATTTCTCTCATACAATTATATATGCAACCATTTACTTAAAAATATCATTTTTTCGTGTGTTTGCTATACATGTGCACTTACAATTTGCTGCAATGTCAGTAAACACAGAAAATAAAATTAAACAAGCAAGACAAATACTACATTATTTATATTTTCCGATTCTTGTATATGCAAGTTTACGTAATATTTTACCATTATTCCATGAGAAAAATTTCCGTCTTTCTTTACCACCAATCCATAACGTAAAATCTCCCGTCAAATTAAAGCTTCTGGTGATGTTTAAAAATTCAACTCCGTCTTCAATCGTTTTTAAGCGTTGACGTGAATTAAAGCATGACGATCGGGCTTCCTCCCATGAAGTTAAGGTCAAGTTAATGAAAGTACATTCTGATGACCAAACATATGCTGTAATGTAAATGGAACAATGTAAGATACCATAATATCAAAATTGTATTGCCGTTTATTTGAAATTATTAGCGGGTATTGGTTTTACCATTCTATGCTCACTTCTTTAATTCGCTTTCCCACATGTATCAAATACTGTCGTTTTGAATATGTGTTTCATTCCGTATTCACACTAAGACGTCATACCCTTCATCGTATGGCTTACCCTCAATTACAAACCCTTTATCGCATGCCTAGCCCTGTATAATACCCTTTTTCCAAAAACTTTTGTTTCAATTTCGACTTATTTATTATAAATAATGGGGTAAAAATTGGGAGGGGGGTAATTTTTTTGGGGGGAGGGTTAAACAATTTTGGTAGGTAACAAAAAAATTTTTTTTGGTGTTTTTTTTGTTTTGTGAGGATCAGTTTAAAAAAAAAACTAGCAAAACTTTTCCCTTTACATGTCAGATTTAATTCCAACCACCGACAGAACTTTCCGCCTATTTTGAAATTTTCTTCTTCAAAATACATGCATTTTCTTTTACCAATTTCAATTTTTTGGTAGTATTTTTGGGATTAAAAGTAGTCATCTGTTTATATATATGATAAACTGTATAATACATGGCAAAATCCGTATCACATGCCGTATCATCCCTCGTCCAATATCATCCCTCGGGCCATAGGCCCTCGGGCTGATATTGGTAATTCGTGATGATATGCCATATGATACGGATTTTGCCATGTTTTATTCCCTATATATATGTACTGTGAGTATATAAACTCGTTAATAAGTTTTTGCACTGATTATAGTAAAGTGATAACAACAAAATAAACAACAACAAATGTATTTTTGTTATAAACAACAACAAATGTATTTTTGTACGTCCAACAATTACGAAGAGACTGCAGAAAAAATGATGGCATTCAGTCGGCGATAGAATGGATGAGAAAGACTTAAATAATGAACTGCAGTGTTAAGATCACCTTCTTCATCGGAAATTTCGTGAGTCTCTTGGAAGGAATGGTCACTTCCTATAAAGAGTTATATCTAGACCGTTGGAATGGGCCTGCTTTTGCAAATGTCAATTAAATGAATAGGTAGTAATTTTTGACATCATGTATATCATATCAGCAGGTCGTTTATTAACCAAAAATGGCCAAAATTTCTAATGGTTGCTATAATTAATCAAGTAATCATACGCCAATGTTTAAGCAACTTCCTGTAGTTAAATTAATGATTTTCTCAGTACTCTAATTACATATTTTAACTATACCTTTGGGTTGGTTATTTTGTAATTTATACTATATGAAGGATCGATTTTTATTTTCAAGTGCACTATATGAATGCGGTTATTTTTGAAATGCCAGCGGCAGGTCTTTCAACCCAGTCCCACCCGAAACAATGGCAGTAAAATACCGAAGTAACAAAGGAGTGGTACTGACAAAATCGATGTCCAAAGACCTGGCAACAACGAGAACACAGAAAACAATGACGTTAGACCGCTACAAAGCACAGAAATAAAAGACACAGCATTCAAAACCATGGCACTCGCGGTGTGAACTCCAATGACACTGAGAGTGACATCAGGTGCCCGGGAAGGGTAAGCATGCCCTGTTCTGTTAACAGCACCCGTCACAGGGTCAGTGAGTATGTTTCTGAAAGACCTGATAGGTAGCTGATTGGTCAATGTCATTTGCTAACAATTAAAATCCATGGCAAGTGACCCTCTCATGTCTATTCCCTAGAATCACTGATGCAGGTTAAAACATAAAGACTGCGAGTTGCTTTAATAAAAGAGTGGAAAAAATTAATTTTGAAGTTTTGGGCATATGTCAAAATAATGCAATCAGCCGGTATTGAATAACTTCCTCGCACTAATAAATATTTAATAATTTGCATAAATAGAATTAGAAGCATCATCTATTGGATAACCACACAGATAACCGTTATACATTCGTTTTCTTTGATGCTCGTCCAGTAAGTTGGAGCTCAAACGATTTATAGGTTATATCTTAGATAAAAAATGTTTCATCAATTTAATCTACCGTACATGAACAGATGCAAAGAGAAAAAGTAACAAATGGATAACGGAGATACAACGCATGGAAACCAAACAAAATCTAAGCCTACCGTGCCCTCATCGGTCATTGTGTGCGGCATTTGTCCGGAACACGTTCAAAATTTGTCACCGTACAAAACGGACATGGACATACATATATCGTATTCACCGTAGAACGGAAAATAATACATCGGCAAACGAATACCGAAGCAAGAACAAGGAAAGGGGAACTCTTAAATCATAAATCCAAATGCACGGCCATTCCCATCCAACACGAATTGAGACAGTATGACAAAGACAAAACAAATAAACCAAAATGAACAAGAACGCCACATAACTTAGGCAGTAGCAGTGTGAACCTACAAAAACTGAGGTATGATCAGGTGCTTCGGAAGGGTAAGCATGGTCTGCTCCACGCGTGGCACTGGTCACACTGCCAGTGAAAAGTCTGGTTATGTCACGGGCGGTGTTCAGTTCAGTCCGGTAATGACCCAATATAATTTTTTATATGCGTTCTGTGTCCTCTTGTATCTTGAATTGCACGGTACAATGTAAATGGTCTTTCAAGCAATCTTCTAAAATGCACATTATTTAAAACAGACATTCCCTCAACTCACTTGACAATTCTACGATTGACAACTTAACAATTTAAATTTACTCTCCGTAAAGATTCAAAATAAGGAACGGATTACACGAAAATGCAAAGTATAGCATGTGCCTAAAGATTGTCTGTTATAATCTGCGAATGGTTATTAAACAATTCTTTTACCAGTAACGTAGAGTAGAGTGTCAGACGGAGAACCTATAGTGTGTATAAGTAACGCTAAAATAAGCTAAGATATTTACTTACCAAAACAAAAAGCAATAATTCTCATTTCAAAAAGTGTGTATATATACAAACAGACATAAACAGACATAAATATCACGTTGTTTAAACTGTAAGTAGTCCCACTTAAACCTGCACTTAAATTTGACGGAAATCGTGTGAATAAACACATAATGTGTCTCATGGTTAAGTTCTCATTTCATGAGTAACATAAAACATCTTATTGAACTATTCGTGCACTTAACTTGTTTAACATTAAAGACAAACTTTAAGCTTTGACAGTATTAAATATTGACCATAAAAATAACAAACTTTTCAAATACTTTATTGAAGTCACTAATTTGGAAAATAAAAATAAATAAAATAAAATAACTTCATTTTAAACCCCAATTAATCAAATATTCGTTTCTTGCTTGTTTATTGCATTTGGTATTTGTTTGCAAATTCCACTAGTAAATAACAATATAACTAACAAACAATATAAATGGCAGAATTTGGCCACAGTAAAATTTGCTTGGACACGATATGGCAAGAAGAAGATTCCAGACCACCATCGATAATACTAAGAGTTCTTTGGCAAACCTGGGCTTCGCTGGTATTGCAACGAAAGCTACAATCCTCTATGGAACTTAGAGAGATCAACGGGACCACGAACCCCATACGCCGCAAATATTCCAAAATCCGAACTCTCTGGTTTATTCAGAGATGTCCAACCCCTGTTCCGAATCGGTACCGATTCAGGAACTCGCCTCTCTGGATGTTCAATTTTTCAAAGAAGGCACCGGGCTACCTAGGGTAGATTGTAATTACATTTTGTAGGTATCCGGATCCCTGTGAAACCACAGGAGATAAACACCGAAATATAAGCGAACGTACAATATTGGTCCGACATGACCCGCCTTCATCTTGCCATATCCCGCCCAGCCCTGAAACTGCGACAACATTTTATTTGACAATATACTATATCCATTTAAACAAGATGAAATATTAATTTTACATTGATTAAAACAAAAAGATATTAGTTCAAATGTTCAATTTTCAATTAACTGAAAAGATATTTAAATCAAATGTTCGATTTTCAATTAAAACGGATTATGTTCAATCCTTGTAAATGTTCTAGGTAAAAAATAATTCATACAAGTACGAACTGGACGCTTTCCGCATACGCAAACTATAAACAACGAGTAATAATCTGTATATTCTCTGCACCAAATAATGTAGACCATGGAATCCTCGTAAATGTCTCTATTTCACTGATTTTCCGAACTCTGGTGAGTCTAACATGCTCATTGGCCGTACACTGGAAAGCTGAACCTGGAAAAACATTAAAAAACAGCAGCAGAATCTTTACTTTGGTAATTGTTATTTACATGAGGTAGGGGGAAGAGGGACGGTGGGTGGTATTTTGTAAAGAAAGCCAACAGCCTGTTACAAAGTTGCAGGTGTAAAGTGACGTCACAACAGGTAGTATGGGAAAAACCGGTTACTGTCCGACGGGGATTAATTCCGGAAAAATTGGTATAAATAAACTCAATTAATTAAATCAGTTTATCCTTGAACGATAAACTTTATTAATCAAATATTCGTTTCTTGCTTGTTTATTGCATTTGGTATTTGTTTGCAAATTCCACTAGTAAATAACAATATAACTAACAAACAATATAAATGGCAGAATTTGGCCACAGTAAAATTTGCTTGGACACGATATGGCAAGAAGAAGATTCCAGACCACCATCGATAATACTAAGAGTTCTTTGGCAAACCTGGGCTTCGCTGGTATTGCAACGAAAGCTACAATCCTCTATGGAACTTAGAGAGATCAACGGGACCACGAACCCCATACGCCGCAAATATTCCAAAATCCGTACTCTCTGGTTTATTCAGAGATGTCCAACCCCTGTTCCGAATCGGTACCGATTCAGGAACTCGCCTCTCTGGATGTTCAATTTTTCAAAGAAGGCACCGGGCTACCTAGGGTAGATTGTAATTACATTTTGTAGGTATCCGGATCCCTGTGAAAGCATAGGAGATAAACACCGAAATATAAGCGAACGTACAATATTGGTCCGACATGACCCGCCTTCATCTTGCCATATCCCGCCAAATGAGTGGAGAATCCACTCACCGCCACGCAAACCCATATGCAATTTAAAATTATACTACAAAATAAAAAAGGACAGGAAAAGACGGGCATGAGGCTTGTAATTAGAAAAATAAAATTTTTGAACAAATTTAATATTTTGTCCGAAAACTGGTACGTTTATTAAAGTCACTCTGACGGAAATACACCTGATTTGTTTGAGTATATGAAGTACTCGAATGCGCCTTGAATGTTATTTAAGTAAATGTCATTACCAAGATTTGATAAGTGTGTACCATCATATATATATAGATTCTTCTCAGTAGCACGTATATTTTGGTGCCTAATAACAGAGCCGCCGAAGCTCAATAACAAATTTTTAACCAAAAGATTCACCCGCTTTCGAACCTTTTCTGCGCTTTTCCCATTGTTAGCATTATGCCAATATCTTCTCATAAGGATATCGGACCAAATAAGTTTGATTCCAGGTGCCAAAGCTCGGAGGCGGAGAATGTCACATTCAATGTCGGAAAAAATTTCCAATCCTGGTTTTGTGCACAGATCATTTGATCCAAGTTGGATAATGATAACTCCTGGCGGAGAATGTTTACTTATAAGGTTATCAACCGTTGATCGGAAATCACACCACCTCATGCCTCTTTTGCCGTGCCAGTTTATATAATAACCTGATAACCCGAGGTTAGGTCCCCCTAACCGATTGATTGCTCGCTTGCTGGCCCAGTGTACAATAGATGAGCCTACAATCCAAATGTTCTTACAACCTAGGAAATAATAAGAAAAAGAAAGAAAACGAATTAATAAAACCAGGTAATTAAATGATCAATTTATTTATATTGGTTATATGGGTACTGGACTAAGGCGTATATATCTCAGGTAAGAATCGGATTTCCAACGACCCCAACGTTTTATCGTATCGTCACTTACGCCTAACCTTCTAGCCTCTGTTGCGCCTCCAATTCGAAATGAATGGGACCGGAAATGCCCCTTCACTTCGCAGAATGATAAAGCTTTTTGTAATAATCCAGAAAATTGGTAGCGGGTCAGATAAGAACCATTAAAATGTGTATAAATGTTGGGTGCATCACTTCGAGTTTTAAATGCAAGATATTTCTTTAACAAAATGATTGGGCATATTGATTCGTCATTCTGTCGACATATTGTCAAAGTCACCCCTTTTGCTTGTTGATATGATTTTGAATTGCGAATATGGATCGAAAGTTCGTCGGTTCCTTTTGTTTCAGATTTTGAAAAAGAAATGTCCGTAATTTGGATGACATGACTTCCGTTTTGGTGTTTACTGTCGGAAGTAATTTCGCCTACTCGTAGCATAGCGAAAAAACAGAGGCTGGAGGCCGAGGAGAACATAGCAGATTCATACGTAGAAGTACAAATAGAGGGGAGTGCATGAATTAATCTTTTAAGAAGGTTTAAAGAAATAGGAAGGCGAATATCTTTTGTAGGGCCTCTTCGACGTTTAATACCCTCAAGCATTTTGCATACCAGGAACGATTTGGTATTGTCTGTTAGGGAATGGAATTTGTGGTGATTACTGAGTCCTGATAAGTAGGTCGAAATAGAGCTAGATGATAAATTTGACGACGATAGGTGCGCAATGAAATATAGTATGTCATAAAGTGGGGCGGGCCAAATGGGTGGTAGGTTGTAAATATTACGAAAACTGTTAAACGATTCGTATGCTGTCTTGTAAGTTTTCCAGGTTTTCTCTGCCATTGAGTTACCAAGCAGCGAGTTTATCTCTGTTGTTAAACTGTCCAAAGATGGGCTGGGATCTCTGTTGTCTGGGGCTCCGCCACTGGACATAGGCTTCTGAAACGCTGAAAATCACCACGAGACAAGGAATCAGCTATTTGATTAAACTTTCCAGGGATATGTTGGCCCTTAATTAATATATTGTACTGCAATGTTAACAAGACAAGTCGTCTTAAAACGGACATAACTCTCTCGGACTTGGATGATTTTTTGTTGATAATTTGAACGACTGACATGTTATCTATGTTAAAAATTATTTTCTTATTTCGTAGGTCTGAACCCCAAATGTACAATGCAACAAAAACTGGGAAAATTTCAAGAAACGTAATATCCTTTAGGATTCCACTTTCGGCCCATTCGTTCGGCCAAATGTCATGGACGTACCGTCCCTGTAAGTAAATACCTAACCCTAAGTGTTTGCCCCCCGCACTATCCGTGTACAGTTGAATAGCGTCATTTGACGTCCACTGACTGTCCAACATGACGGAAACCCCGTTGTACTGGGACAAAAAAGTCACCCATACGTGAAGGTCCTCACGCATAGCGCGAGACACTCGTATCATGTGATGAGGTTTCTTGACGTTGCATGTAGCGTCTTTGAGCCTTCTACAAAATGCTCTACCCGGGACAACCGCCTGACATGCGAAATTCAGCATTCCAATTAAAGACTGTAGTTGGCGTAATGTAACTTTTTTATATTGAATGAATAACTCTAGAGTTTCCCTTAAATCTATTAGTTTGTCACCGGGTAAGCGCAACTCCATTTTTAATGTATCAAATTCTATTCCAAGAAAGGTAAGAATTTCTACGGGTTCTACTGTTTTGTCTTCTGCTAAGGGGACCCCCCACGATTTGCAAATTTTTCTGAAAGCTTCAAGCGTGTCGGCGCATTGAGACGATTGTGAATCAGACCCTATCAAAAAATCATCAAGATAATGCAAGATATTTTCATTCCCGCTCTCTTTCTCTAAACACCAATGAAGGGAAGTCGAAAATTTTTCGAAGAGGGAACAACTTATGGAAGCTCCAAAAGGGAGACATTTATCGAAATAGTACTTTCCTTGGAAGGTGAAGCCTAGTTGATCAAAATCTGAGGGGGATATTCTCAATAATCGAAAGGCACTTTTGATGTCGGCTTTTGCCAGCTTCCCCCCAATGCCAATACGTTTAACCATCTCTACGGCATCGTCAATGCTCGAGTAACGAAC
>MJUU01046020.1:136947-154511 GCA_002080025.1 Modiolus philippinarum | reverse complement strand
AAAAATTCCATCGAAATCTGATGAAAAATAAAGTTAAGACATATTTAGAAAAATTGCAATTTTGGCCCCTTTGACCCCTCGTAGCTCGAAAACGGTAAGAGCCACGCCAAATTCATTGCCATACTTCTGAAAGCTAAGATCAAGAGGAATCCAAAGAAAAAAATCCCATCGAAATCCAATCAAAAATAAAGATTTGACATATTTGGAAAAACTGCAATTTTTGCCCCTTTGACCCCTCCTATCTCGGAAACGGTAAGAGCTACACAAAATCTGTTGACACATTGCAGAAAGCTTAGATCAAGAGGAATCCAAAGAAAAAAATCCCATTGAAATCCATTGAAAAATAAAGATTTGACATATTTAGAAAAATTGCATTTTTGGCCCCTTTGACCCCTTGTAGCTCGGAAACTGTAAGACCTACACAAAATCCCTTGGCATACCACTGAAAGCTTAGATCAAGAGGAATCCATAGAAAAAAATCCCATCGAAATCCGATGAAAAATAAAGATTTGACATAATCTGCAAATTCCCAATTTTGGCCCCGTTCGGCCCCTCATAGCTGGGAAAGGAAACAAATTATCAAAAATCTAATAGTTGAGCACCATATTAATTTTTCACAAGGAATCCATTAAAAAAACTGCATTAAAATCGGACTTGAAATAAAAAATTTATTTTTTTGGAGATTTGCCCCTGTTGGGCCCATTTATCTCGTGATTGGTACATGCTATGTGAAATCCGTTGGCATACCCCAGATTGGAAATTTCCTCAGGAGCACACTGAAAGAAACCCCATCAAAATCCGATTAATAATAGATTCTACAGACAAACATGTGAAAACACCCAATTTTACCCCTTTTGGCCCCTTTTTTAAAAACGGGCGGGGCCACAATTACCAAAACAAAGCCAAGCCTTCCTTTTGTACCAAAGAACATTATGTTAAAATTTCTTAAGGATTGAACTACTGGAACAAAAGTTATTGACAAAAAACTAAAGTGTCTACAGACGACGACGACAGCACCATACCAATATACGACCGCAAAAATTTTTGCGGTCGTATAAAAAACATCAAAATTTTGAAATTTTACGGAAAAAGGGCAATAACTCTTAGACGGGTCATCAGATTTATGGGTAGATCTTCTCATGCTGATCATTTTTACTTCTGTCAGATTTTTGATATCTGTGCAGTTTTTGAGTTATTTGCCAAAAACTGTAATTTACCCCTATGTTCTATTTTTAGTAACAGCAGCCATGTTGTTTGACCTAAGACATACAAAATAGAAATTTGAAACTAGATACCCTAGTGATGATTCAGTTAAAGTTTGGTTCCATTTGACCAAGTGGTTTCAGAGGAGAAGATTTTTGAAAGTAAGCTAACAATGGACGGATGACGGATGCCAAGTGATGGCAATAGTCAAAGCCAGGTGAGCTAAAAAGTGATTTTCCAATGTTTTTTATCAGATCGGAACGAAATGAGCAATCTGTGTTAAGGACCTTTAGTACATCATACTTGTAAATTTTGGTTTAATTTGCTTCAGCAGTTTCAGAGGATCCAATATTTTAATTGGATTGGAACGAAATGAGCAATCTTTGTATAGGACCTTCCATATATCATTCCTGTAAAGTTGTGTCGATTTTGCTTCAGTGGTTTCAGAGGAGAATATGAAAATGTAAATAGTTAATGGATGGAAGAACACAATGTGATGGCAATAGCTCACACTGACCCTTTGGGTCAGGGGAGCTAATAACTTTATCAGAGTCAGATCTATTGTTTTGACTGTGATAATCTCATCAATTCCCACTTGAATTTGGTATGTTCAATGAAAATGAGTTAAATCAATGTTAATAACATCAACCAAGCAACCAGGGAAAGGTTGTAAATAACAATCAATTTTCAGATAAGTAAGGCTGAATATGTCCATACCAGAAAGACTACCTTTTGCAGCCTGGATGTATATTAGCTCCAGATACTGGATCATCTATTTCAACGAATGTGTTTTTTGTGTTTTGTGTATCAAGTTCATTTACTCCATGTTTTCATGGAAAGTAGAATATTGAAATAAAAACACAGTAAAGAGGACATTTATTAAAGGTTGTCAGATCAGTATGTATTGTTGTCCATCATGGTCACCATAATCTATGTCCATCTTTTATCTTCTTATTAGTCAAGCTGAAAAACAAAACAAAAATGCAAATGACAAGATCAATGCCTTATTCTGAAAATTTAACCAATCAACACAAGGCCATATTAAGTAAAATTAAGAAGTAACCACATCTTATCTTAGAATTTTGATGTTAATGTGACATTTAGAGTTTTCTGATCAGTAAGAAGAGCTATTTTTTTTCTCTATTCTAACACAAGTACAATACATTTTAATGGATTTTGAAATTACCAAAATTTGGTATATGTTGCTATTAGTTACTACAGTACATATGGGTTTTACTCCCTCAAATCTAAATAATCTTTACAAACAAAAGCATATCAATAGGTTTGTGGCTACCAGACTCCCTTTTCCTATTTTTAAGGTGTTTTAATTGGGCCCCACAACCAACATACACAATATGCCAAGAACAGTATACAAATAGACAAATAAACTGTGGACACAGGATATGTCTTGTCCGCCCTTGCATCGCCTTAATTTGCACATTGATCTACTGCAGCAGGAATAAAAATAAAGTATAATCTTTAACTGTGTTTACAATTTTCTTGGTAAAAAATGATGTGATCACTCATGCATGACTAAAGAGCCAGGGCCACCAACTGGATGTACTCCCCAAAATGCAACTGCATGTCAAATATCAAATGCCTAGGACTACTGGTTTTTGCTGTACAAACTGCTTGCTAAAAACTTGCTGTGATTGTTCATGCGTGACTAAGTGGCCAGGGCCACCATCTGGGCATGGAATCAGTATGTACTCCAAAAGATGCAACTGCATATCAAATATCAAGTGCCTAGGGACTACTGGTATAGGCTGTACAAACTGCTTGCTAAAAACTTAATGTGATCGTTCATGCGTGACTAAGGGGCCAGGGCCATAATCTGCTATCCCTAAGTCTCGCTTCCGCAACTTTTTCAGGAGAAACAAAATGATGTACAAGTGGAAGTAACAAATAAGAGAAGACCTCCTGTCCTGCTAGTATAATTGGTTTCTACTTCCTGTTTTCACAAAGATTTCAAAAACACCTTCACAGAATGTTTTAAATTATTATATTTATATTGATTCATTTAAGATTAAATATAGCGGAAAATAAAACCATTTTAGAGTCTGAATCTATGGGAATAGCGAGACACTAAAAATGAAGGCGTATGTGTTTTATATTTGATCAAATTGTACTTTGTTATTGTACTAAACGAGATGGAGTACATTACTGTATATGGTTTTCAAAAGCAAATTAATGTAATAATTGATTTAATCTATGGTAAAAAGAAAATAAATATATACTAAATGCTGTATGCAAAATAACATTGATGCATATTTTTAAACTTTCTAAAATAAAGGGCTACGCCGAGCGCAGCATGATACGACCGCAGCATGTCGTCCACTGAAATTTGAAAAAGTATAATTTAAAGTGAGTATGGACATAGGAAAGAGCTTGACACAATAAGGAGATTGACCAAGTAATTAGCTGGACACAAACTAGGGAAAATAAAAATAAGCCCTTATGACTCCTTATGATTCCTCTTTGACCCTCTATAGCTCAGAAACGGTAAGAGCTACGCCAAATCCATTGACATAATGCNCCATAGGGTCCAATGTTAAAACTATGTTCCCCGCTGGCGGCCATCTTGGATTAGGTACGGACCTGTTGGATATTTTTTTTGGAAGGGACCATCTAAGGACCATTGTGACTAAGTTTGGTTATAATTGGACTGGTAGTTTCTGAGAAGAAGATCTTTGAATGTGTTTACCCATAGGGTCCAATGTTAAAACTATGTCCCCCGCTGGTGGCCATGTTGAATGTAGTGCGATCCTGAAAAACACCTTTTTTGTAAGGGACCACCCAAAAACTATTGTGGCCAAGTTTGGTACCAATTGGCTCAGTAGTTGGCGGCCATCTTGGATGAGGTACGGACCTGCTGGATACCTTTTTTGAAGGGGACCACCCAAGGACTATTGTGACCAAATTTGGTTCCAATTGGCCAAGTGGTTTCAGAGGAGAAGATCTTTGAATGAAAAGTTCACGCTGGACGGACGGACGACGGACGACAAGTGATGGCAAAAGCTCACCCTGGCATAGCCAGGTGAGCTAAAAATGGTGTGATCACTCATGCATGACTAAAGAGCCAGGGCCACCAACTGGATGTTCTCCACAAAATGCAACTGCATGTCAAATATCAAATGCCTAGGACTACTGGTTTTTGCTGTACAAACTGCTTGCTAAAAACTTATGGTGATTGTTCATGCGTGACTAAGTGGCCAGGGCCACCATCCGGGCATGGAATCAGTATGTACTCCAAATGATGCAACTGCATATCAAATATCAAAAGCCTAGGACAACTGGTATAGGCTGTACAAACTGCTTGCTAAAAACTTAATGTGATCGTTCATGTGTGACTAAGGGGCCAGGGCCATAATCTAAGTAGGGATTTGAGTTGTACCCATAATATTGCAACCGCACATCAAATACTATGGACCTACAAATTGACATAAGCTTGTTAATTCACAATAGTTTGCAATTGTTGACGCCGCCGAAGGAAATGCTATCCCTAAGTCTCGCTTCCGCAACTTTTTCAGGAGAAACAAAATGATGTACAAGTGGAAGTAACAAATAAGAGAAGACCTCCTGTCCTGCTAGTATAATTGGTTTCTTCTTCCTGTTTTCACAAAGATTTCAAAAACACCTTCACAGAATGTTTTGAATGATTATATTTATATTGATTCATTTAAGATTAAATATAGCGGAAAATTAAACCATTTTAGAGTCTGAATCTATGGGAATAGCGAGACACTAAAAATAAAGGCGTATGTGTTTTACTGTACTGTACATGGATTTCAAAAGCAAATTAATGTAATACTTGATTTAATCTATGGTAAATTGAAAATCAATATATACTAAATGCTGTATGCAAAATAACATTGATGCATATTTTAAACTTTCTGAAAAACAGGAAGTTGAAACCAAACAACTTTTGCCATACCCATTTGATCACAGTGTAATAACCAAGATACATTTTTATACATTCCTCTCTATTTGTTTTAAAATCACACACCGTGTCTAAAATATTCTCTCTTATAGAAAATCTTACGAACATTTTCCAAATTGTAAAACTTTTTCGAACAACCATCTCTCTACAACTTGTCACCTTAATTCCAAACGTCAGGTCAGTTTTAAATTTTGAGGTTACATGCTTAAATTTTCATGACTTCTTAACATACTTTTTTGAAATAGCTTTATTTTACTTAATATCTAAAAGTACTTGAAAAGAAAATTCTGTGATTTTTTCCATCTGGCAAATTGAGCAATAAATTTAAATTGACTGATAGTATATAGTATCTATTTTTTTATCAACAATTAGTAATGACTACCTCCAAAATATAAGGCTCAGTATAGCGTATATTATACAGACATGTATAATTCCTCCACTGTTTTTCTCCTCATTGCCTTTTTGTAATCAATATAAAACTTGCAAGAGAATATAATACCTTTGATGACACAACAACATTTCAACAGATTGCCGATAATTTTATTTACATTGACATGTTTCGGTGGCTAGGCCACAGTCATCAGGATACAATGGTACAATAAATCGCCCCCGAAGTACAAGTGAGGGCTCAGTTGATGTACAAATATGGTAATCTATTATAACGTCATAATTAACAAAAAATGTTCTGTTGTCAATGTGAAAATTATTGATTTTTAATGGGGCGTTACAGATAGTGTATTGTTCTGTAAATAGAAATTGTCTGTAACCAGCATGTTAAAATAGTTAAAGGTAAGTAAGTACAATAATGGACAGTGAAATAGTTATTTAGTAAATTATCAAAATTAATAAAGTTGTATAAATGCATGTAATTATGTTCTTTTAAAATAAATCCACATGGACTACCCTTCTGGAAATCCTAGCACTTCAATTCAGGCTTCCCTTTGCCATAGCCGGGACAGCATAGGTACTACTCCCAAGTCCAGAAAGGTATGACAGTTGCTTCAGGAATTATGCTTGGTTGTAGAAATAAAATCAATTGATGATACATGTATGGTATCAAAGATTTTTCGGCCAGTTTTCATTTTTTGTCATTTTTAGTTACTCGACTTTTGACAGGGTTTTACACAATTTAGAAATGAACCCATCGGTGTCAAGAGATGTTGGTTTGTGTATTCATCAAAGGGTCTTCGATCTTAGATGTTTTTTTGGAAGTTCTGTTTTCTATCAGATCCGTTGACACTATGTACATCCGAAAAATGCTGACAGTTTCTTAATTGGAAATCCTAGTTTTCATTGGCACTCTTGGTCTAGTCTCTGTTGACTGATTGGTTGTCTTGTTTGCCTCTTAATTTTATTACACAACCCTGCATCCCTTCGTGGTATCCACTTCAGGAGGTTCTTGTGAAATTAGACTTACCAGGCGTTGGTTCACTTTGTGAATATAATTTTATAAGAGAATAGTTTACGGCTATCATCCTCTAGGTAGCAGTACCAATTTTAATGTCTCAGTATAGCGTACATTATACAGACATTTATCATTTCTGTACAGTTTTTCTCCTTATTGCCTTAATGTTGCCAATATAAAACTTGTAAGAGAATAGTTTACGGCAAACATGCACTAGATACAAAGGCTCAGTATAGCGTATATTATACAGACATATGTATAATTCCTGCACTATTTTTCTCCTCATTGCCTTGGTGTTATCAATATAAAACTTCCAAAAGTATTATTATGGAAAAAAATCTAATCGATAATAAGGCTTGGTATAGGGATTTATTGTACAAACACAGTGTATAATTCCTGCACGATCAATATCACCTTCAAATATACAAGGGGTCTCAACTGAGGAGGTCCCTTTCCCAAAATCACATCAATTTTTCTCATTTGACTGTTTCACAGGCAGAAAAATATTCTTAACCCTTTCACTGATAGTGTCCCTGGTTGGTGTATTATGTTACTGTAAGACCATGGCTTCCGTGTCACACTGAACACATTGATGAGTGCTACCTTTAAATAATCTATCAAAATTTTACTTTTGGGAGTTGAATATCTTTTAGTCTCCCAAACAGCTTGTTGTTTTGGCTGCGTTTCTTATTCTTATTATAGTGATGGGGTTGTCCGTCCTTCCTTCCTGAGGGCACCCATCTCTTATGCACTACTCCCCCTGAACCAGTGAATAATTTTCACGAGACTTTAACACAGTCTTTGTGACATACTGTAGATGTGCATCCCATATTTCAGAATTTGATTGATTGATTTTTGGGGTTTTTCATAGCAAAACATGGACTTAACCATAACATTACAAGGGGGTACCCATCTCTTATCCACTACTCCTTCTGAACCACTGAATAGATTTTCATGAATTTTTCGCACAGTCTTTGTGACATAATGTAGATGTGCACCTCCTATTTCAGGTTTTTGTTGGGTTTCCAATAGCAAAAATTGGACTTAGCCATTACATTACTAATGGGTACATATGTCTTATCCACTACTCCTCCTGAACCACAGAATATATTTTCAAGAAACTTTAATATAGTCTTTGTGACATACTGTAGATGTGCACCTCCTATTTCAGAATTTTAATTGATTTTTGGGGTTTCCAATAGCAAAACATGGACTTGACCGTTACATTACAAGTGGGTAGCCATCCCTTATCCACTACTCCTCTTGAACCACTGAATAGATTCTCATGAAACTTTGACAAAGTCTTTGTGACATAATGTAGATGTGCACAAGTCTTCAGGAAATGTGTCAGTCCGACAGACAAAACCAACATTTTGACAGGAAGACCAGTAAAAATTTTCAAAGTGTCTGTCCGAATGTCCGACATTGTTCTTGGGCTAAACCACTGGAAACGATGTTTCAGGCTGCAAAAATGTCAATCATCTAGTAGATTTGGGACTTTATTTTGTTATCGCTAACATTTCCTGCCAAGAATCTTCCATCAAATTGATAAAATTGTGGTAAAATTGACTACCGCTCAGATGAAAACATTCCAAACAGGAAGTGATAAGTATTAATAAACTGATATCGGAAAAAAACATGATGATTTTCCAGAAATCTCCCATTATACAAAATGTGTGGAAACTTTTGGTCCAATGACCGTTTGGTCGGTCTGATATGCCATAAAAGACTGCTGGACGGAATGTCCACCAAATTTAAAATGTATTTCACAAAGACTGGTGCACCTCCTATTTCCGAATTTGATTTGATAGATTTTTGGGGTTAGCCATTACATTACATGTGGGTACCCATTCCTCCTGAACCACTGAATATGTTTTAATGAAACTTTAAGACAAATAGGTTTGTACCCCATATTTCAGAATTTTATTTGATTGTATATCAAATGGGGGAGCGGCGGGATATACATCAATGAGCTTTGCTCACAGTTTTTCAATTTTTTTTTACTTATTATACTATTATTTTGCTTGATCACTGGCTTTCTTATATTTTCATTTAAAAATTTTGATATTTCTTGTGCAAAGTTGAATATTTCAGATATGGCAAAATTGTCTTCCTGTCTAAAATATTTTCATATAAAAACATTTAAATATTTCCTGTGCAAGTTGAATAATTTTCAGATTATGTCTTCCTGTTTAAAATAATCATAACATTTTTATCCTGGACAGAAATGAACATGTCAACAAAAAGATAATCTTTCGTAACAATTTCCTGGATAAAATTCATAAAAAATTTGTTGCTAGGCTTCAAATTACTGTTTTTTTTCCATCAAATTAGTGGTTTTTTTGTCACCTATTTTTTTTTCAATGGAAGCAATTGTTATTTAGATCCAAGAAACTTTGTTCAGATAGACAATTGTTTTGCATAATCAATACAAACAGCACATTGGCAATTTTTGCCTTCAGGAAATCAGGATGGCCCCTTTTCACAACCAAGAATTCAGGATGAAAATGCCATCGTGATACCAGAAAGCAGACCCAAGAAATCAGAATTTTATGATGAAATTTAACATGTTTAACAGATTGGCAAAAATTGGTTTCTTAAAACACAATCATCCAGGATGAAACTCCTCCCCCCCCATATTATTTGCAGGCTATGAAACATTTTATATTATATAAAGTAGGCCTTAAATAAAATCTCTTTAAATATTTTTTTGCTTAATTCCTGTTTTGGGAAAATTGAGAAATAAAAGGACTACTTGTATAGTGGACACATGGACGAGAATTATTCCTAGGTAAAATCAGTATAATATCTCAATTTATTTCACATTTTTACAAGGGTCACTGTTCTCATAGATAATATATCAAGCAAAATGCCTGCAAAAATTTTGGACTAATCACTGGAATGATTCTACCATGTACCTATACATAAATGCATTTCTCATAAGGTCATGTTCCCTGCAAGTTATCGGGTAAATAACTGTAGGTATGTGATCCAGATCATGATGGGTACACTACACAGGGTATTTATTATTGTGTTTATCATGTTTATACTGCTATAAATTTTTGCTGCCTTACATGCTCTTAATTGAGACATGCCTTTCTGTTTTTACATCATTTAATAAACATTTATGAAACTTTTACTATTAAATTGGAACCAGAGGCTCCCAGGAGCCTGTATCGCTCACCTGGCTTTCAGTTGCCACAATCAAGGTAACAATGAAAGTTATACAGTTGATCTTCAGTTTCTCGAACTTTCGTAGGTCGAACATCCCCAATATCTTGAACTGAAACTTGAACTTGAAAAGTCTGATCATGTTTTATTATATTTCTTTGTTAGGCTTTTTTGATAAAAAACGTTCTTGCTAAGGACCACTTTCGACACCAGTTTTGAAGTCAAGATGTCATTTTGTAAATGGCAGTCAACAAACAATTTTCAACATCGTTTTTGAAGTTGCAACATCAATATCTACTTGGAAACCAAATTTCATTGAAATCGGACAATGTTGAATTTTCCCGCCTTTTTTGGCGGCCATTTTGAAAATGGCCGTCAAGGGAAAATTTTCAACACCGCATTTTTATTGCAACATCAAGATCTATTTGGAAACCAAATTTCATTGAAATCGGACAATGTTGAATTTTCCCGCCTTTTTTTTGGCGGCCATTTTGAAAATGACAGTCAAGGAGCAATTTTCAACATCAGTTTTGAAGTCGCCACAGCATGGCAAACATTTCATCAATTTACACTTAACCCTCATCTTCTATAGTTTTGGAAATAATAGATGAAAATACGAAAATTAAAAAATTTGGTGAAAAAAGGGCAACAACTCCTACAAGGGTTTATGAATTTTCTTCAAAATTTCAGGGTGGGTAGATCTTGATATGCTGAACATTTTTGCAATTTACACTTGACCTCTATCTGTTAAATTTTTTGAAATAAAAAATAAAAATGCACAAATTTTGAAAATTTTACAGGAAAGGGGCAATAACTCCAAGATGGGTTTTCGGATTGTCTTCAAAATTGCAGGGCAGGTAGATCTTGCTGATCACTTTGACTCAGGTCAGATTTTTGATATCGGTAACGGTTTTCGAGTTATTGGCCAAAAACTGCAATTTACCCCTATGTTCTATTTTTAGCAACGGCAGCCATGTTGTTTCACCTACCGCCTTATCGAACACAATTTTGAGAAGCAATACTCTGGTGATGATTCAGGCCAAGTTTGGTTACATTTGGCCCAGTGGTTTCAGAGGAGAAGATTTTTGAAATTGTTGACGGACAGACAGACGGACGCATAGTGATGGCAAAAGCTCACATGGCCAGGTGAGCTAAAAAACAGCGTTAAAAAACAACAAATAAATAATTGAAATATAGAGCAGTGAACAACTTAACTTTACATGTTAATAAATACCAAGGCTCAGTATAGCGTATATTATACAGACATCAAGTTTCCTGCAAATATTTTCTCCTCATAGCCTTTCCAAATTTATTGATAAATGTATAAAAACATTCACAGACTTTCCTAAACTATAAACATACATTTAGAATAATTAGATTAAAACACCT
The DNA here is from genome assembly GCA_002080025.1 of Modiolus philippinarum. Classification (NCBI taxonomy): domain Eukaryota; kingdom Metazoa; phylum Mollusca; class Bivalvia; order Mytilida; family Modiolidae; genus Modiolus; species Modiolus philippinarum. The sequence continues at coordinate 143,403 of MJUU01046020.1, read as the reverse complement.
TCTCAAAACATTTTAAAAACTTGTCACTTAAACACAGGATTTCACTTAAACACAGGATTTTCAAGGATTTACATACCTTCTTGAAACCTATATCATCGGCATATTCTCTGAAACATCTTCTGCACATGTTCAATTTATATTTTCTTATTAAACCATGGGTGTTTCTGCACACACGGCTGCAAATAAAATTATCATCAGGGTCAATCTGTTATCAACAAAATGAATCAATGTCAACCAAATATGATTTTTTACTTTAAAATTTCTTATACCTAAAAGGATTTCAACTTTCAAAGAATTACATTCAGCTCCTGCAGATAGGGATTAATTTATAACTTTTTGAACTTCATAGGCTCTTGGGTTCTATAGCAATAACTTTAGGGCAGAAAAAAATGTTTTCCTGTCCTATATCAATGCTTTTTCATGACTATACCACAATTTGCTACCAGTCAAGCGTTTCCAAAAGCATGCTAATATTAAATGATATTGCATAGCTCTGTCCTTAGTTGATTTGGGCTTTTCGATTTAGATCCTTTATGTTATTTGTTCTCCATCAGATTTTACACATATTTCCGTTTATGGGTTTCCTACTGAAGAGACATAAATTGTTGAAATGTGCATATATACAAAATGTGAATTCACAGTAACTTTGCAATTTTGTTATAAGTGGGCCAAAAAACCTCAAGGGAAGCAGAATAGGCATGCTTCGCATAACTACCTACAAAACAAGGTACATTTGAAGTTCACTACCCTACATCTCATTTAACTAAATTTAGCCAAAAACTAGAGCTGTCGCCAAATGGCAACTAATTATGGCCTTGCTCTCTGAATCCTGAATCAATATGGCAAGAGCAAATTTAAGTGTGTGTGGACACAATACAGGTGTTGACACAGTACAAGTATGGACATGATGATATACCTCCCTTTCCACAAAATATACACATGAAATTTTGAGCCTAAAAATCTTTTCTATGGGTGAAAGGCAACCGTTCTATATCATCCAATTTGAGGGACTTTGAATTTTCTGGCCTTTTTTCAAGTTGAGTTTCCATGGCAACAGCAGCCATTTTGTAAATTCTGCAAACCAAATACTTCCTATGGGTGCTGGGCAACCTTTCTGTAAAGTTTAAACCATGCTTCATAGGGCTCAACGTTTCCACGTACAGTTCGTCTACAATGGCTTGTGTTCAGCCTTTCTATTTTATGACCTGACTACCCTACATAAACGGGGCATTCCCCTATCAACTACGTGGGGACGTGCAATACAGCATTGTTTATCTATCTTAAGCTTATCTTTAACAATGATTGCTCAATTTCGGAAAAAGGTATGTTTCATTTCAAGGTTTATGAATAATACTGTATGTTTGCAATGCGAATCTGTAGTGCATATTTTTACTTGAAAATCTGTAGAAAATGCAGAAAAACACTAGTTGTAAACATCTCTGTGTAAAAATGTTGAATTAGAATGCCTTGAATTGAAGTTAAAGGATCTTAAAGCTCCTTTCTGATTGTCCCTTCGCGTCGTTTCTCTTTTTCTCATCTTGTTTTTACAAAGTTTGAAACATGTGTAATTTAACATGGAGTCGAAGGGAGACTGAATTTGTGGCGTTATACCAAAGCGCCATTTCCTTGACATTCTTTTGTTATATGCTCACCGAAATATAAAATACCTTTACCTAAAGTGCAAAAAAAATCTCGATAATGGTTTCTGCTGTTTTAAAGGGAAACAGCTAATACATTTAACAAGGTATCCAGCCTTGGTTTAATTTGTTCAGTCACAATCGATACAAAATTCAAGGTTTTTTTCTGGATTTTCCAAATTTTTCAGCTTTTCAAGGTTTCCCTACTGGGAACAACAAAATCCATATTACCTAGCGATACCTAGCAAAAGTTTTACGGAACAGACTAGGCCTCTACTCTGTACTCCATTTCCTGTAGATATAACTCAATTTTGACTTACCAGACTTTCTCCGGGTTGTGTGGGAACCCTGCTTATAGGAACTTAACAAATGTCCCGTTTTCTTGATTTCCGCGAGTAAAATCTTCAATATAAACAGGACCAGTTGAACAGACTATTAAACCATATCGAGTTGAATGCCCTTAAGGTGTCTCAGTGGTATTATTCCGCCATTTTTGTCCAATACTTGTTCATTTAGGTTTCATTTATTAAGAATATTAGCAAAATAGTTATTTAAAATGTTGCTGGATTTACAGAACACAGAAATTATGCAAGGGAGATAATTTGATAAGAGAATTTGATATAGATATCACTAGAGAAATTAATATGTCACAATTTATGTCTCTTATTTCAACAGTGACCCCTAATTTTTATTTTATATATGTTAACTATATAATGATTTCAAAACATGTGCAAAGTATGAACAAAATCTATAATAGATTTTCAAGCTATCTTCTCATATAATCATTTTCCTCATCATTTCTATGTAAAATCCTGGAATTTTCAATTTCAGATTTTGCGCTTAAATGTACGGTGACCCCCAAATTTTATTTTACATTTTGAACAATAATACAATTATGTCTCTACACAGAAAATTTTTACAAATTCTATAATAGGAAATTAATACCCTGCTGACTCCTTAATTTAACTCTCAAGACAATCACTTTTTGAATATTCTTGTAAGCAACTGTGCTTTTTAGAATGAATTTTAAACAAAAAACAGTATTTTCCACAACAGAAGGGTAGGCAGGGATTTCCTTTCTCCCACCCCTCCCCCCTTTCTTCCTCGTCTGTTCCTCTGCCATGGTTGAATTTATATGCTCTTTGGGAGCGTCAATGGTAGGAATGTCAACATTTTGGACCCACTGCAAATTCTTCAACAAAATGGCCACTGAAACGGAAACTCAAACTGGGATGCGCAGTCACGTGTGCGCAGTTAGCTATTTTGTAAACTCTTTGATATTTTACATAATGTAGTTTTTCAATAATTAATCTTTTTATTTCCATCTTATTTTATAATTACTTTCACATTGATGCACATTTAGAAAAAAATATTTACCATACCAAACGAAACAATTTTTCAGACAACATCACATGAGGTTGTCTTGACAATGTAAATAAAAGATGGTGAATGGTTGCCATTACATCCGTAGCATTGTACATTAGTAATGACTGTTATTTATCCATCGAACGTGTCCATACGCTATTAAAAATTGCCTATTAATAGCCATCCATGACCAATACTCAAATTCTTAAGTGAAAGTACCACAAAAGATTATGATGTCTTACATTGGCTTTAAGCAATGCACTCCCTTTTTCCAAATAGGAACACCTATATGTGATTGTAACATATATTTGACTGAATACTTTCACAAATAAATGGCATCATACTTTACAATATCACAATGCTCAAATAATTGAGAGAATTGTATTTGTCAAATGAAATCAACAAACCTCTTCCTACACCGGAAATATACAAAGGACGACAACTACATAATCAAAGAACTTGATGTACTTTTGCATTCGGAGGTAGCATGAACTGATAAAATATGTGGGAGTCGTGAATATGAACTAATGGAAATATGAACTAGAGGCTCAGAGACTGAGCCTGTATCGCTCACCTGGCAAAATGCATTCTACACCATACATGACTAAAAAGCAAAGGTGATAGCAAAATATATTCTTTTCCCATAGGGTCCCATGTTAGACTAAGTTCTGCGCTGGCAGTCAAGTTTTTAAGGGAATCGGAAAAATTTCGGTAATCTACATACTAGAGGCTCAGAGACTGAGCCTGTATCGCTCACCTGACAAAATGCTTCTATGCCATGCATGACCAAAAAAGATGTATTTTACCAAATAGGTCTAATGTTAAGCTATGTTCTCCATTGGCATTAGTGTTTTTTGTCTGATCCTATTGAAATGAGTAATCTTTGCAAAGGACCTTCAATACATCATTCCAATACAGTTTAGTTTAATTTGCTTGAATAGTTTCAGAGAAGATAATGAAAAGTATGTTTTTCACATACCACGCTACGATGTTCAACTATCTTCTGCACTGGAGGCCATGTTTTTTGTCTGTTCCAAATAAAATGAGCAATTTTGTAAAGTACCTTCCGTACATCATTCCTGTAAAGTTTGGTTGAAATTGCTTCAGCCTTTTCAGAGCAGAAGATGAAAGAAAATGTGATTTTTCCCATAGGGTCCAATGTTAAACCCAAGTTCCGCGCTGGCGGCCATGTTTTTTATTTGTGGGTTCGAAATAAAATAAGCAAATTTTGTAAAATACCTTCCGTACTTCATTCCTGTAAAGTTTGGTTGAATTTGCTTCAGCCTTTTCAGAGCAGAAGATGAAAATGTGATTTTACCCATAGGGTCCAATGTTAAACCTAAGTTCCGCGCTGGCGGCCATGTTTTTTATCGATCGGAACAAAATGAGCAATCATTGTAAAAGACCTTCCATACATCATTCCTGTAAAGTTTGGTTGAATTTGCTTCAGTGGTTTCAGAGGAGTAGATGAAAATATGATTTTCCCATAGGGTCCTATGTTAAACCATGTTCCGTGCTGGCGGCCATGTTTTTAGTCGGATCAGAACGAAATGAGCCACCTTTGTTAAGGACCTTAAGTACATCATTCCTGTAAAGTTTGGTTCAATTTGCTTCAGCCTTTTCAGAGCAGAAGATGAAAATGTGATTTTTCCCACAGGGTCCTATGTTAAACCTAAGTTCTGCGCTGGCAGCCATGTTTTTTATCAGATCAGAACGAAATGAGCAATCTTTGTAAATGACCTTACATACATCATTCCTGTAAAGTTAGATTGAATTTGCTTCAGTGGTTTCAGAGGAGTAGATGAAAATGTGATTTCCCCATAGGGTCCCATGTTAAACCATGTTCCGTGCTGGCCGCCATGATTTTCATCGGATTTGAACCAAATGAGCAATCTTTGTTAAGGACCTTTAGTACATCATTCCTATAAAGTTTAGTCCAATTTGCTTTAGCCTTTTCAGAGCAGAAGATGAAAATGTGATTTTCCCCATAGGGTCCAATGTTAAACCTAAGTTTCACGCTGGCGGCCATGTTTTTTATCGGATCTGAACAAAATGAGCAATCTTTGTAAAGGACCTTCCATTCATCATTCCTGTAAAGTTTGGTTGAATTTGCTTCCGTGGTTTCAGAGGAGTAGATGAAAATGTGATTTTTCCCATAGGGTCCTATGTTAAACCCGGCCATGTTTTTTGTCGGATCGGAACAAAATGAGCCATCTTTGTTAAGGACCTTAAGTACATCATTCTGTAAAGTTTGGTTCAATTTGCTTCAGCCTTTTCAGAGCAGAAGATGAAAATGTGATTTTTCCCATAAGGTCCAATGTTAAACCTAAGTTCCACGCTGGTGGCCATGTTTTTTATCGGATCGGAACGAAATGAGCAATCTTTATAAAGGACCTTCCATAAACATTCCTGCAAAGTTTGGTTGAATTTGTTTCAGTGGTCTCAGAGGAGAAGATGAATATGTGAAAAGTTTAACGGACGGATGCCAAGTGATGGCAATAGCTCACACCAGGTGAGCTAAAAAGACCTTCCATACATTATCCTGTAGAGTTTGGTTCAATTTGCTTCAGTAGCTTCAGAGGAGATAGCAAATATATGCTTTTCCCATAGGGTCACATGTTAAACTAAGTTTTGGCTGGCGGTCATGTTTTTTCACGGATCGAAAAAAAAATTGGCAAACTAAGAAAAGGACCTTCCATACATCATTCCTGTACAGTTTGGTTCCATTTGCTTCAGAGGAGATATTCAATATATGCTTTTCCCATAGGGTTCCATGTTAAACTATGTTCTGCGCTGGCGGCCATGTTTTTTTCGCAGATGGAAAAAAATTGGCAAACTAAGTAAAGGACCTTCCATACATCATTCCTGTAAAGTTTAGTTCAATTTGCTTCAGTAACTTCAGAGGAGATAGCAAATATATGCTTTTCCAATAGGGTCCCATGTTAAACTATGTTCTGGGCTGGCGGCCATGTTTTTTCACGGATGGAAAAAATTTCGGCAAACTAAGTAAAGGACCTTCGATACATCATTCCTATAAAGTTTGGTTCAATTTGCTTCTGTAGCTTCAGAGGAGATAGCAAATAATTATGCTTTTCCCATAGGGTCCCATGTAAAACTATGTTCTGCGCTGGCATCCATGTTTTTTCGCGGATCTAAAAAATTTCCGCAAACTAAGTAAAGGACCATCGATACATCATTCCTGTAAAGTTTGGTTCAATTTGCTTCAGTAGCTTCAGAGGAGATAGCAAATATATGCTTTTCCCATAGGGTCCCATGTAAAACTATGTTTTGTGCTGGCAGCCATGTTTTTTCACAGATTGAAAAAATTTCGGCAAACTAAGTACAGGACCTTCGTTACATCATTCCTGAAAAGTTTGGTTCAATTTGCTTCAGTAGCTTCAGAGGAGATAGCAAATATATGCTTTTCCCATAGGGTCCCATGTTAAACTATGTT